>CAOJZF010000445.1:0-18029 GCA_948465475.1 Thalpophila matura
AAAGTGATATAAAAGTGATCTTTATTGTATTGAAACATCTAAGAACTAAGTCAAAAGAGACCAACAACCTTCTTGGAGGAATTTCCCAAAGTTTTATCTTTGAGAAATTTCGAGATTTTGAGATTTTTGAATCTTGTGTAACCTCACAGGCTCTATGAACGCCTTAATGAAGTACTTATAGGTGTTGGCTCTGATATTGTTCACCTTAGTGATGGTGATGGAGTCCAAAACGGACAAAAGTCTAATAGGACCACTAGGAGAATCCTTGAGGTTCATGACATTTTCTGATACTACATCCAATCTAACAGATCAGTTATTGAATCAAGATTAAACAGCATACTTGTTAAGTTAAATATTTAAATGATTGTGTAGGGAAATCCTGGCTCAATATTCTCAAGACCGCTAAGAAATATGTACTTTCTTCAATACAAGCTAAAAAGCCCTGATACAAAACTGGAAATGCTGCAACATCTAAATAGTTGAGCAAAAAAAATTAATTGCAATTTTATGAAAAAAAAAGTTATACTATACTTGCTTGATTTTTATTAGTTTTTGAATTATCAGTCTAGGGACCATAAAGATAAAATTATTGTTCTAGATTTAAATTGAGGTCAGATTTTGATCATATTAAGTACATTAAGTCTTTACTAGATTAGTAAAAAAAAGATGTCTAAAATATAACTATTAAAAATGTAGTATAATACTTTTACTTGAAAACTCTGTCAAATATGATTTTTACTGATTTTATATGTTTTATCTAAAGCCTTGATTTGGGCTAACTTTTTTTACTATAAAATTATATTTCTAAAAAAAAATCTGACAACTCGCAATGGAGTACTCTGAACATCTGTAATGAAGAGTACTCCATTGTGAGACGTTGGGGTTTTTTTGTGTTTATAATCAACAAAAATTTAGTTAGTAAAGCTTAACACCATTTGAGATACATAGCCTGAAGATTATAATTTCATCCCAAACCTGAATATATGACCTTTGTACTATTTTCCAATCTTTAATAAATATTTAAATTGATATTTTATTTTCCTGTTATGGTTTAATTTTATCATCAAACACACTTTAAATAATTCTAAAATTTAATTATCATATAATCCAACTATTAAATATCAGATATACTTATTAAATCCCTTTATTTACATTTTAGAATACTTTTATTAAAATTATAGAATGTTTATTTCAATAAAACTATAGACAATGCTGTCTTCTTTTCCAGAGATTTTAAACTCAGAAGCAATTGACCAAACCATATAGTATATAAAAATGTATTTTTAAAAAACTGTTGTACCATTACAATCTTTTCTATAAATATGATTACCATATTAAAAATGATTGTTGAGTTGTTTAAAACAGATTACCAAAGATTATGTGGCTCTTCAAAAGAGATGGCTGAAGCCCATACGGCTATAGAAGACCAAAAAAACAAGAAAAATCCGTTGAATGATACTTTTGCAACCTCATGGAAGAAGACAAGGACACAGTTATTCAACCCAAACAGAAGCTGTTGACTTCCTCCTACATTGACCTTACCAAATCTGACGGAAATCTTGTTGTTTATTTTCAAAAAAAAATCTTTAAAAGAGCCTAGGAATTTAAATTTGAAGATTTTAAACCAAAGAAAAAAACTGATATCATTGAAACAAATAGTAAAAGCAAAGATGATAAAAACATTGCAAAAGGACCCAAGAACAAATCTGACAAAGGACTAGAAAGGAAAAGGTATAGGAAAAAAGCAAAGAGAAGGATCTCAAGACCAATAAGGAGAAAGAGCCATAAAAGGAGAAGGAGCTAAAGAACATTAAGTAGAAAGAGCTAGGGAAGGAGAAGGAGCTCAATACTAGTAAAGAAAGATAAGGAGCCCAAGACCAATAATGAGAAAGAGCCAGAGAAGGAGAAGGAAGACAATAAAGAAAAGGGTGACACACCCCCTCAAAGCAAAACACCTCTATATCACTCAATACCTCAGCTAGATTTAGAAGACATGAACAACATAGATTGTGATCTCTTGATCAGTGACTACATATCAGGTGCTTCCTAATAAAATTTGGCCATCACTTTAGTGTCAGAGGCAAATTTATCTGTATTCAGAGAAGATGTTATCCCAGTCTCCAGTAAAACTCTGCATACTGCTCTTCAAATATATGAGATTGAGCCATCTAGAGATTTATTATGAGGAAAATAGAAAAAAATTGATCTAGGCCTTTTTCAAAGTAATACCACTAAGCTACAAGGCAGCCAGGGATAGTAATTAAGAGCATGGATAAAAATTAGACCTTCCTGTCTATGTTTCCTTAGCCTTGAAAAGAATTTCAACTTATGCCTCTTGGACTCCTGATCCTCTCAAAGTCAATGAATTCTTGATTTTATCATTTCCTAATTTTTGGTGAAATTAATCTATAATAAGCACTACATAGATAAAAAACAACCTCCCATGGATTAATTTATGCTGTCACTTATTGTGCCAAGAACTTTGAACAGCCAATGAAGAACCAGACATATTATTCTTAAGCAAAGGATAATGCAAAGCTATGGATTCTATCCTATGTTTATATATAGTCAGTGCTCAAAGAAGTCCCATCTATTAAGTCATATCACAATCTAGGCAATTCAAAGTATGGGAAAAGAGCTTGAAGATAATTTAAAAGCTTTCTAAGTACCAAAAAGAAAGTGCGGAATCCAAAGGTCAATTAATTACTTATGCTTTGCAAGACACGCTTGGAAGCATATTGATAGTACTAAACATAATTAAGCAATACTGTCAAAACCAAAAACTATGTATGAAGAAATGTTAGGTACTATGAAGCCCAATGAACAAGTGATATATGATTAAAGTGTAAATGTTTTAAGGAATGCTCTGCTACTTTTGGTTCTCTATACCCCTAATTTGCACTAGAACAGGCCCTCCATTTTGACTGTCTAATTAGTCTTCCTTTGGTTGGTTCCTATTATTAATTTGAGAAAGTAATGATGCTTCCTTTTTGATGCCACTCAAGTGCTAAACATTATAGCAATAGTATTTTTAACAATTCATAGATTATTTTCATCACTTCTTGATCTTTTTTTATTTTTGTATGTTTCTTAAAAATGGTTTATTAGTATTAAAAGTAAAATATTTATTCTAGATTAGGCATGTAGCCCTTATTGCAATTGAGTAATTCTTATAAAAAACAAGTCAATTTGTTTAAATCAACTTAGTCTATGTTGTTAAGAAAATATAACAATTCCAAGAATCAATTCCTCTGCATAGAGTATTGTGTAAGAAAAAAAACATTTTAGCTATAGCTAATTTATACCTCTATATAGTATTTTATACTAAAAATTTTGTTTAAATAATTGAGTGTAAATGTTCTTTATCATATGAATGTATAAGAGGTTAACTTTAAAAAAAAATTAGAAAGCTATGTTTTTTCTAAATAATTTTTTAATTTTAAAAAACATGATAGTAAAGTAATAAAATAGAATAAATCAACTGAACATAAACTTGTAGATTAGATGATATAAACATCAAGGGGTAATTGTATGATAGTTCCTAAGTCTAGAAGATTGAATTAACTCAATGTTGTATTTATACACTACTCCTAATCAGTTAATCAAGCCTAAAAAGCTCTAATCAATTATATGTGGCGCTTTGCCGGTTAAACCTTTAAAAATTGCAGCTTAGCGCCTCAAACTAATTATTCCCTTAGAGTATTGAGTGCCAATCAATTATAAAATTAAATCAGTAATTATAAATTAGCCATTGGCGCAGTTCTCAGTTGGATCTAAAATTTATTAGACTTAACAATTTACGGCTTACCGGCACAAATAATCTTGGCCCTAATTTTATGATATGGCACGTTGGCGCAATTGTTTTGACCTTGAACGGCGCACCGGCGCATGTTAGACACTTTGATTTTTAATATTTTGAGATTGGGCACTATAAGAATATCTGATTGTACTATATCAAGTCAACCTGACTGGTGCTACTGCTACTTCTTTTTAACAGCCGGAACCTTCCAGAAGTAACAACAAGACACCAAACACCTCCCTATAGAATTGCCCTACTCAAGTATAAAAACCTTGTTTTTCTTCTTACAATAAAACAACCTTTTCTTTATATTCTTATTATCTTTAAATTTGCTTTGTCTTATTTTGGATCATCTAAGGATAGATTAATATTGTATAAATATTGTCTTCCAGTACTTTTATTCTAGGAACTAGAGGTAATTGTACTATCTGAAATACAATAAACTAATTGTGGGATATATAGATTCTGTTGGAACACTTAACATCAAGCGTCAATACAGTTAGTCATCATACCTCTGTATTGTTCACCAAGTCTAGTAAGACCACAACACAACAATTTGGCGCTCATGGCTGAGAGCTGTGACTCTGGTGATACCCCTTTTGCTTCAGCAGCTGAAGCATTGAATTACCTTCATAACTACTTTGCCCGGAACCACTCCAACTCTAACAGTTGGTCCACTTCACCTACTATAGCCTGTAAACCCAAGCACTGTCAGTTTACAAACCCAAGCATCTTGCGGTCTCCAATCCTCTAAACTGGAAACCAACCCCACAGGCACAAATAGACATTAACAAGGTCAAAAGCCTCTCTGAGCAACTCCTTCATGGATATCAATATCCAGGATTAGATAGCATCAACCCTCAATTAGCTCCTATTAGTACACACCAATGGCATGATAAGTATTTCAATCTGTTCCAATCAATCTATAACTATAAACGGGCAGATTTAACTAAGTACCTCCAGAATCAACATAGTGTGGAATGCTACATACAAGACTTTGCTAACCCCGCACTACATCACCTCTACAAGTTGATAGCCCAACATACTATGGAGCTCAACAATGCTTATACTAGCTTTGATAATATCCAAAGTTCTCAACAAACTCTGACAAATAATGTCAATCAAGTGTTTAAGGAAATCCACTTAGCTATCAATAACTCCACAAACAACGTTCAAATACTACAGATCAAACTTGATAAATTAATTGCCAAACTGAACAGCAAGATGAGTGAACTTATAACAAATCATCTAAGCAATTTTGATGTTAATACAAACACTATATCAGAGTTACGCAACGTCTGCCAGGCCAACTATCAGGCCACTGCTTCCAACTCCTTGCAACTAAGTACTGTTTCTAAAGAGGTAGAACATATCTCTAAATACTTATCAGAGGATGGTGAACTGCATAAAATACTGAAGACAAATTCTACAGCCTCTGGCCAAGCTACTGTCAACAGTTCTAAGAACTCTTCAAGAATTGACACTCTAGAACAGAAGATCCTGATGTTGGAAAATGTATATAGGACCCTACTAAAACAGTATAATGACTTAAAGGAATAGACTGTCAAAAAGGAAGCCTTTGAAAACTGGAAACAAACTGTTGAAGATAAACTAACATCCCTCTATGATTGTCAGTGTTGATGTGGCAATAATACCTCTGAGAGCAGCAAAAACAATGACTGGAAGGCTATAACTGAGAAAAGAATTGCAGCATTAGAACAAAATACTGGAAGACCTAGCCTAAATCTATCTCAGACGGATGATCTCAGCAGTTCTAATGAAGTATTCTTTGATAGTCCCACCAACAAACCTCATAACTTCTACCCTCTTACTGCCAAGGAAGAAAATACCCCACCTAGGCCATTTAAACCACTTAACTTACCAAGTTTTGACCAAAATACTAATGTCTCAACTTTTGTAAGACTCTTTGAAAATTCAATGCATGGAGCTACAGATTCCAAACGGGCATTAACCATGATTAATTGCCTTGATGCAGCCAGCATTGAACTTGTCATACCACACCTCCCTCACCAACAATGGACCTATAAGGAAGTTTGTGAAGCTATAATCCGAGAATTTGGCAACCCTGAAATCATTTATTCCAGGAAGATGGACTTCCTAAGCATATCTTTCAAACGGGGGGAAACAGTTGATGAATTTGCTGAACGGTTCTATGCAGATGCTCAATACTTGGCAGGAGTACAAGCCCTTAGCTCATTTGATACCAAGATTGCACTCAACCACGCACTGGAACCCCACGACAAACTGTACCTTGCTATGCTTCCTTCATTTATTCACAACTTTAAAACCCACAAGATGATTCAATATTTGAAGAGAGCTGGACAGAAGTTTGGCATACCTGTCCCCCAAAAACAAACACCATTTGGGGATAATAACTCGCCTGACAAAACCTCCAACGCAAGAGTAGAAAAGAGCACTGAGAATATTACGTGCTACAAATGCTCAAAAAAGGGTCACTATGCAAACTTATGTCCTCTAAACAAATACTGTCATGAGAAAAGGGGAGTCCACTTCTTGGATCAGTCAGACAGCAAGGAAGATGACTCAGACTTGGGAAAAGAAAGGGTAGCCTTGAACTAGAATTGTCAATAGCTACCCAACCCCTAGAACCTGACAAATTCTTCACCGACACTACTGACAACCCCCTCTACCATTGTTCCAACAACAACATTCTTGCAATCATACGCCAACAATCCCAACGAATTCAAGAGACCGCTATCAACAAAGTCCCTAAGCCATACATTGAACAAGTCAATTCAAAACCTGAAGCACTGCCTACCCTGGAATCCACTCCCTTGAAGTCCGTTAACATGTCCATCCCCTTAGAGACTTTGATATCTTGGTACCCTTCAATAGGCAGAGAACTAGCAAAGGAACTTAACCCAGAGACAGATATTTTACACCTTAATAAGTTCTCAGCTGAATCCCCGGTTGAATGCACTTACGTTGATATATCCCTCAACAATATTCCCATTAGAGCTATCATAGATACAGGCGCTCTGTTTAATGTGATCTCTACTAAAATGTATGAGAGGCTAAAATTAAAACCAGACATTGACCATAGAAAAGAGTACGGCACCGCTGGAACTGATTGCACCACTTCTCAAGGAGCATTTAGCTCTCTATAGATTAGACTTGGCAGCGTAGTTGTCACTGCCCCAGCGGTAGTACTTCCTAACCTGAATTATGATATGTTAATTGGTACAAGCTTTCTACTAAGGTACAGAGTTATCATAAACCATGACTTGGGTACTATAAATGTCTTTTCTCAAGAACTCCCTATCCACTATGCCCGTAGCAAAGAAGCCTCTCCAGCTCAAAACTCCTTCAAGCTAGCTTTTCTGGATAAGGTGTTGACAATCAATTACTCAGGAAACAAACTATACCGCTCTAACCCTAATCAAATCTTTGAATCTAATGGGTTTCCCTTGCGGTCATTGGCTAATCTGTCTATCAAACCAAAAAGCCAAATAATAATCTCTAGCAGGATCACTATAGATGTGCCTAGTACTCTCATAGGTGAAATATTATCTCCCTACCAAGTATCACGGGTAGAACCTTTTTCCGCCCCTGGTATAATTCTTCCAGGGCATCGGAACATCTATGTACTCCTGGCTAATCTCACAAATTCCCCAATTACAGTAACCAAAGGACAGAAAATTACATTCATTCACTTTACAGAGGCAGCCAGACTCCATAGGGTTAGTGAAATTGGCTCCCTAGATGAATTCAACATTCCCAACAACGCAACCGTGAATTTTATAAGTCCTGACTAGCTTGATCACTTATCAAGCAACCAAAAGAGACAAGCTTTAGATCTGTTTTAGAAGTACAAAGATGGTTTTTCTTCTGACACTTATGACCTTGGCACGGCCAAAGGAGTCATACACTACATTAACACAGGAGACTCTGACCCAGTCCGACTCCAACCAGTTTGTAGGTCCCTTGCCTTGGAAGCAGTTGTAAACAAGGAAATCCAAGAGCTACTTGACAAAGGACTCATCAAACCTTCCTGCTCTCCTTGGGCTAGCCCAGTACTCATTGTTAAGAAGAAGGATGGGAGCAATCATGTTGTTATTGGTTATAGACGTCTAAGCAACGTTACTAAGAAAGACAGCTATCTACTCCCTTGTATTGATGACACTTTAGACCGGCTCAGTGGCTCAAAAAAAATTTTGGCTATGGATCTAGCCTCTGGCTACTGGCAGATTGAGCTTCCGGAATTGGAGCAGGAGAAATGCGCTATGATTACCGCCTTGGGGCTTTACCAACCTACATGTATGCCTCAAGGGCTTTGCAACGCTCCTGCTACATTTCAACAAGCCATGGATTATATATTGAGCAACCTCAAACTCTCTTGTGTACTGGTCTACCTTGACAACATCAACATTTTCTCCCGCACATTCAACAAACATCTCAGACATCTAGAAGAGGTGTTTAGCCGGCTTGTCAAAAACAACATGAAACTGAAGCCTTCTAAATGCCATTTTTTTCAAGTCTCAAGTTGACTATCTTGGGTCCGTTATTGACCAAAATGGCCTTTGCCCTCAAAGCCCCAAGATTGAAGCCATCAACAAGATGTCAACCCCAGCCAACAAGAGAGACATACAAGTTTTCTTAGGAATGATTGGTTACTACCGACGTTTTGTGCCCAACTTTGCTACTATTGCAGGACCATTATTCAACCTTCTACGCAAAGAAACTACTTTCTTTTGGAGCTCAGCCTGTCAAGACTCCTTCACCAAACTTAAGGGCCTCCTTACAAAAGCCCCTATCCTTGCATTCCCCAACTTTGATAAGGAATTCATTATCTAAACTGATGCTTCCCTTACGGCCATTGGAGCTGTACTCTTGCAACTCAATAATGATGGAACAGAACACCCAATAGCCTACTGTTCTCAAGTCCTTGACGCCCACAAGAAAAACTACACAGTCACTGAGAAAGAATGCCTAGCAGTCATCTTTGCGTGCAAACAATTTTGGGTCTACGTACATGGCACTCACTTTAAAATATAAACTGACCACACCTTGCTCCGTTGGTTACAAAATCTAAAAGAACCCAAAGGATGTCTAGCTTGGTGGTCACTCAAACTACAAGCCTATGATTTCGAAATCCTTCACAGACCAGGCTCCCAACATCAAAATGCTGACAGACTCTCTTGGTTACCAATTGTCAACACAGTCATTGAGGAATTGGATTGGCTATACAAACTCATCTTTAATAAAAACTTTGAAGATGAACCACTAAGCATCCAGAAGACACTCAAGGCAATACAAAACAAACTTGTTCTGAAAAATAATCAACTCTTTTTTAGCAATAAGGACAAACTTCTATTATACCCCCAACCATCCAGCTGCACCTCTATCATCCTCCAAGCACATAAAGCAGTAGGACATGGCGGTATCATGAAGACCCTTAGACAAGTCCAGTCACAATTCTGGTGGGAATCCTTAGCGGTGGATGTTCACAATGTCATCCAATGCTGCTCTATTTGCCAGGCCAACCAACCATTTTCCAAATCAACTTCTTTTAACCTGGTCAAGCCTAAATTTGCCTTCCACACTATCTCTATTGACCTTGTAGGGCCCCTCAATAAATGTGCTGGGGGACACAAATACATCATAGTTGCAATTGACAATCTGACAAAATGGATCAAGGCAAAACCCATCCAAGACCTCTCTGCAAAGACCGCAGCCCAGTTCATACTTGAAAATATCATATGTAAACATGGCTACCCTCAAATAATTAAAACGGACAACGGCACTAATTTTAGGTCCCACATAGTCCCTTGTCTAAACGAGCTACTTGGGGTACAATCTGTCTTTACAGCCCCATACCACCCTGAAAGCAATGGTACAGTGGAACAAGCCAACGGCTCTCTAGTAAATATCATACAAAAGTTGTGCTTGGATAATCAACAAAATTGGAGCACCCTTCTTCCTAGTGCCATATTTGCCTACAACATCTCCACGCATGCTAGCACCAAGTTCAGCCCCTTCAAATTACTCTATGGCAGAAAACCTGCTCTTCCACCAATCCTACACCATTTTATATTGTCAAAAGAAGTCACTTACAAGAATTATCTCAAGTCACTTGTATCAACCCTAGTATCACTCCAACTCAAGGCCTTCTCCAGCTCTTATAGTAGCAAGATAAAGGATTTCAACAACGCAAATGACAAAAGCTCACCAGTAAATTTCTTCAAGGTCAATGACCAGGTCCTATACCACTCAACTTTTGGTCATCCCCAACCTCATAAACTTGATACACTCTGGGCAGGACCGTTTACTGTCATTGCAGTTGTTAATTGCAATGTCTACTCTATTAAGGACAATGTTTCCAGCCAAATTATTAACCAATTCCATGGAAAATTCCTAAAGTTGTTTAAACAGCTCTAAAACCACCTTAATTACAACATAGATTTCTTTACTACTCCGTTTCTATCTTATTTCAATTTTTTTTTTAAAAAAAAATAAAAAAATAAAAAAATAAAAAATAAAAAATAAAAAAAATTATTATCATATAGAATATACAAGATATCTGTTGACGTTTATTGTTGACTATAGAAAGGGGGGGGGACACTATACCCTATGGATGGATAGGCTCTATCTCTCCATAGTCAATCCAATAACGAAGCTTGGCCAAATGGTATACTACCATCATCCACCGCTGACGCTCTTCAAACTTCAGGTTCACATAACCCATCAACGGAAGACCTATGAGTGCGGAATTCAAGTACAAGACATGCATCCCACTAGTAGCCGGGAAACTAACCCCTAACAAAACCAAGTCCACTATCATATCATTCACAAATTGGTAAGGGGCTGCAATGGGTAACTTAAAGCTGACACTATGTTTATAAACATTGTCCATCAACTGGATCACCTGCGCAGCAGTCTCAGAACCAACACTCACCTTCCAAACTATCAACTGTCCCAACATTGTCATGTAACATAACGCTTGGTCCCGTCAATTTGCCTCCAGACTGTTCTGGATCTTAATAGACAATTGGTTCATACAACAATAATGACCAGACTGATAATTGACTTTGAGTACACCCTGGAAGTTTGGAGAAGGATCTAGTTTAGTGGCCCAGAGCTGTATATACCGTCCGGCATAATCCAAAGCAGCAAAACTAGCCTGTCCAACGGAATCCCTAGGCTCATCAGAAGGATCAGGGAAATTAGCAAGATCACTGACCCATAAATTGATAAGTTTGGTAGCCTCATATGCCAAATGACCGTCATTTCCCACTGTAAACTGTTGAGGAATGGATTCCGCAGAGGACAACAACCGCAAATCCCGTATGAACTCATCTAAGGAATCAGTTGAATAGAACCGGTCTATAACTAGCTCACCCACAGGAATATCCAAGGAATCCGTTGCATTCACCTCAGTAATAATGGGCCCCAAAGTGGTGGTCATTTCCAACAAACGCTTGGCCCAAGTACAACAAGACACACCAGTAGCAGCAATAGAGGACTCAAGATTGTTGTTTGGGCTCAAAAAATTGGCTTGAGGCCCAGCACCACTACTACCAGGCACCTCCAATATTATAGTTGAAGGCACATAGGAGACCTTGCTCATGATTTCAGATGCCCCCTCTGTCCCAGTTCTCCAGACAAAGTCTTGATCAGCATGATGCTTGATATGATGACAATAGTGTTTATAAATTGCCTGCCGTTCCTCAATCAATAAACCCAAATAATGGGTACAATCCTCAGCAGACATGGACTCCAGAAATTGCTTGTAACATATAGACATTCTTCAAAAAAATTATAGTCTTGTCAAGTTGGGGGGAGTGTTGTATTTATACACTACTCCTAATCAGTTAATCAAGCCTAAAAAGCTCTAATCAATTATATGCGGCGCTTTGCCAGTTAAACCTTTAAAAATTGCGGCTTAGTGCCTCAAACTAATTATTCCCTTAGAGTATTGAGTGCCAATCAATTATAAAATTAAATCAGTAATTATAAATTAGCCATTGGCGCAGTTCTCAGTTGGATCTAAAATTTATTAGACTTAACAATTTACGGCTTACCGGCACAAATAATCTTGGCCCTAATTTTATGATGTGGCGCGTTGGCGCAATTGTTTTGACCTTGAACGGCGCACCAGCGCATGTTAGACACTTCAATTTTTAATATTTCAAGATTGGGCACTATAAGAATATCTGATTGTACTATATCAAGCCAACCTGACTGGTGCTCCTGCTACTTCTTTTTAACAGCCAGAACCTTCCAGAAGTGACAACAAGACACCAAACACCTCCCTATAGAATCGCCCTACTCAAGTATAAAAACCTTATTTTTCTTCTTACAATAAAACAACCTTTTCTTTGTATTCTTATTATCTTTAAATTTGCTTTGTCTTATTTTGGATCATATAAGGATAGATTAATATTGTATAAATATTGTCTTCCAGTACTTTTATTCTAGGAACTAGAGGTAATTGTACTATCTGAAATACAATAAACTAATTGTGGGATATATAGATTCTGTTGGAACACTTAACATCAAGCGTCAATACAGTTGGTCATCATACCTCTATATTGTTCACCAAGTCCAGTAAGACCACAACACAATACTCAATTTAAAAAAAAGGATCTTCTTAACTACTAGGTTATTATTCCTTTAAAACTAATACATAATCAAATTTTTCTAGAGAAAGTTGAAAGTTCTTGTTAGATAAGATAATTTAGGCATACAGGGTATCTATTGTATTTATGGAATTAATGTTATCTAGTCTTTTTTATAAAAAAGTTTATTCTGATTGTGAAGTATTTATAAGCTACACTTGCTTTATTTCTTTATAAACCTCAGATTTATGTGAATATAATTAATAGTGTAATTATGGCTTAAAAAGAAACAATTAACTAAGTCTTTATTCCATGATTGCTAACCTGGACTAAACAATCTAACCAATTGATGCATCAGATAATTAACCCATCAATAGAGGACATTACTCAACAATAATCTGCATATGTATGGATCCTTAAAATAAACTTGATATTGTATTAATAATTGGCCAAGAAATGATAGTGCTAAGAACTATAGATATTTTGATTAGTAACATTAGTAAAATTTTATTAAAAAGATTTTATTTTATCCTGTTTTACTGATAAAATTGTGTAGATATTTACATTACAAGACCACAACCTAAGGCCTATTCTTAACAACATTCTATGATAGAGCAGAATAATAGATGGAAATCTAATTAAGAAAGCTTCCTCAACCAAATCTTAAACAAATAACATTGCAAGCATGCACTTGACAACAAACCTTAAAAAGAACAAACTTTTATTCTAATTCTCAACAAGGCCTTACTACTATTTACCTGGAGAAATGCATCTTAATTCTAGGCTATATCTTATCAACAAGTCTTAATTCAGACAAACCTAAGAATCAGTAATCCAATCAAATAGATGTATTATTTCTATAATCATACTCAACAAGATCACACCTAAACACAATATACTCAAGACTGGTCAAATTCAAGATTATCACAAGATGCTTTAATAATTACTATATTATAGTACTATTAGAACTAGGAGAATTAGAACTTCAACACATTACCTCACCAATATTTATAAGGCCTAGGTTCCCTTCCCCTTAAGCTATAAAATTTTATCTTCCCCTCCCTAAAAAAAAACAAACATATATAATTTTCTTTCTCATATACTACTATTGTTGCTCATAAAACTTACTTCTTCACTAGAGTAAAGTCTTAGCCTAAGAATAAGCATAAAAGGTAAAAAAACTCAAAATCTCTCTTAAGCTAGAAAGAACTTGCCACAGAAAAAGAACCTAGTTACTAGTCTCCATACTAGTGACCACCTCAAGACCTAACCTGCAAGCAAGCATCTCTGTGGAATCTTCACACCAATATAAACTTTAGTCATTTCATATATGTCTCCATTTTTGGTCTTAAAAGTTACTTAAAAAATGTATTATATCTATTCTAGGTACTTTTGATTTTTCTTTTGTATTTTTTGTTATCTAATATAAACTATTCTTAATTTTTGACCGGTCTATATATCATAAAACAATTGAGCCTTTTAGTTGCGTTTTTTTTTTTCATAAATGAATTCCTTGTAAAAAAAATTCATAGGAAAAGTATGTCATATGACCCATTTTATAAGCTAGATTTAATTTTCACTTAGCTTTTTATATTACCTAATTTTTGAAATAGCTACATTAAAAACTCTATTTCCAAGATTATCACTTTATTAAATATAAGATGACCCTTTTCAAGTTTACCAAGATTCTTAGTTGTCCACTTTTGAGATAATTAATCTGATATCAGAGTGTCAACCTCTAAAGAACTATACTGTACCCAAAAGATCACTCTTAAGCGCTAAGAGAGGTTCACTAGATTCTTCAAAAGGAGGATGGCTTTATTAAAATTATATTGCCAAGTTTAGGGACTCAAATAGTTCATTAGACCTTCACTAGCAAGGCAATTAAGTGTTACTGATCCCTTTTAAAAGGAATTAAAAATGCTATTTGACAGCAGTCATAGGCCATTATGAGACAGGGACTATCTTGAAATCTATACTAGCCAAATGCATTCAGCTGTAAAGGATAGTCCTTAGCTCTTAGCTGGACAAAGGTATATAGATAATGTCTACCTGTTTTAAGAAGAGGAGAAAACTTCCTAGCACTAAAGACTTTCAAAATGACATTTTAAAGCCAGAGAAGGTAGGCATGACAAATTGACTAAATCTAGTGGGGAAAGTTAATGTCAAAGTCACCCAAAGTAGAGAAACTAAATTCTAGAAATGGTGCAAATTATCAAGCTAGGAGCTTTCTGACTTATTTTATAAGCATTAAAAATCTCATATAAAATCCTGAGAAGAGGTAATAATGAGATAATTAAGGGCTGTCTCTGGAGAAGGGGGTGCAATGAGAATCTTTATGCTCTCAAGCATTGTGAAACTTCCACAGAGATACTTGCTAATAGGTTTTAGGCCTAAAGGTGTTCACTAATATGGAGACTAGTACCTAGGTTCTTCATCTGTTTTAAGTTCTTATTTAGCTAGTTATGGCTGTGAGTTTCTTGTATTCTTTATATTACTCTTTGGTCGAGACTCAACTCTAGTAAAGAATCAAGGTTTAGGAGTAGCAAAGGCTGTAAATTAGAGAGAAAACTGTTGTCTTTAATTTAAAAAAAGATGGCGGTTTATGTAGCTGAAGGGAAGAGGAATTTAGGCCTTGATAATACTGGTGAGGTTATAAATTGAAGTCCTAAGTGCCCTAGTCCAGGTATTACTATAATTAAGTAATTATCATAGCATTTTATTATTATCTTAAATCTAGTTAGTCTTAGGTATTCTATGTTTAGGTGTAGTCTTGTTGAGGATGCTTATAGGAATAAACCATTATAATTAATTGGATCATTGTCTCTTAGTTTAATCTAAAATAATATGGTTGATGAGGTATAGCATAGATTCAAAATATGATTGTCCTAGTAGCAGAAGCAAGGTCTTTCTGAAAAATTAGAATATAGATTTAGGCTTGTTGATTCAAACTTGTAACAGGTGAATGTAGAGTTTTTTATAATATGGGATAGACCTCTATCTTAAAATTCAAAATCTTAAAACCTGTATCTCAAATAACTTGAGATATAGGTTTTAATATACAAACATTTAACAGGATTTTTTAATTAACAAACATTGAGAATTAATACTTATTTTTTAAAAGCTTTTCTAATACTGTATCTTAAAAACCAGAATCTTGTAACCCAAATTTTAAATAAAACTTACCTGTGTGGTCAATATTTAATTTGACTTAAGCACACTTTAAAATTATTTCATTAAGAGAGTTTTAAATTACCTGAATCTTGAAAACTTAAATCTTAAAACTCAGATCTCAAAATGATTAAGGGTAGGACTTATTTAATAACAACAACCTTTTTATGGTAAGACATAATGTTTCAAGTATGAGCTTACTAAAATTTTTCTTAAAGAATAAATAACTAATTTTAATTGTTTAATAAATTAAACTTGGTTTTGATCTGTAATTGGTTCTAAGTACTTTGTTTTAGGCTTAAAGTAAATTATACTCATGAACATTAATGTAAGTAGGATTTATTATCATGAATGTACTTAACTCATTAAGGATGACCCCTTTTTATACTTAAATCTCAAACTTTGTATATTAGATTGTATGAAATTAAAATTAGTCTAAGTTTATTAGTCTAATTAAGCGCACTCTATATAAGACAGACATATTCCTACATCTTGAAATCCTACATCTCAAACATTCCTTAAATAACAGTGTTGTTAACTTCAACACAGCTTTATAAGAACAAACCATATGTAGTTTATCTTTTGCTATTAAATGACTCATAAGTAAAAAAAATTCAAATGACATATCAAAAACTCTGATAGCTTTAGTATTAATGTTTTTACAGAGTATTGGAGTTTAGTATATTTTATTAAGAACATAGGGTTGTGGTTAGCATTAACATAACAACATATTAGTGATACATGTGAGTTTCTTGTCTCAGATCTTGAATCTGTTTCTTAAACTAAAGGGTCTATTTAGTATAGTATATATGTTTTTAGGGTTTTTTTTACTTATTTTTACTTATTCTTCCTTAGTTTTCCATTTTTGCCATAATTTTGATACTAATAGTAGTCTTTTTTCAATCATAACACATGCTAAAAGTAAAATTTATTCTAGTAAGAATTCCTCCCAGAAAAAATCAATCTAAAACTAGTACCAAGGCCAACCCAAAGGCCTCTACCTCTCAACCCTCCCATGCTAAGGCTAAGAAATCTGTCCCAAGAGCCTGAGGAGAAGACTGTTGTCCCTTCTTCACCTAAAGAGGGTCATAGTACTGACTCTGAAAGCTCTGTGGATTCTCAAATAAGAATTGTGACTATAATGATGATTGAATTTAAATAGATCCTTAACTAGCCAATATTTTGACATCTCTAAAGACTTAGAAAAGGACTTCCCCTGGTGAGACCAGAGCTGAGATAAGAGTCAAAAAATCCAGAAATAAGATGATCCTTGAGAAAAAGAGGCCCAAAAATCTGGTACTAATACTAGTTTGATTAATAGTAAGTTATGTATTATTATAATGACTAATAACTTTACTTTAGAAAACCCATCTTCATCCAATACTCCCTTTGTTAATATCCCTGTTGGTAAGTTGTTACTGAGGCAGTAAAAGAATCAATCCCTGCCTCTAATAGAAGTCTAAAATGCCTAAAAATCCTACTCTCTGGAATCCTACTCTCTGGGACCCTATGGCTATAAACAACACTTTCAATGTGAATGGGGAGTTTAAGTTCCCAAACCCCCTCCAAAAAAACTGCACCATAATGTCCTTGAATTCCAATGCAGGGTTTTATCATGAAGGGTTTACCTATACCTGCAAGGATGCAACTAAGGACTGGGCCATCCACAACTGGCACTGCTCTGCAACTAAGTGCCCAGCCAGGACCACCACAGAGGGGCTCACCAAATTTTTGGCTGAAAAGCCCAATGCTCCTCATAATCATAGTGAGCCAGAGAATGTCTATGAGAAAATGCTCAAGTGGTTCCTTATTCAGACCCAGGCCACCAACAAGCACCAGGATTCCTCTGAGACTGCAACTTTGGCCCTCAAAAACTTGAAGCCTGAACATCTCTCCCAGGTCCTCAACCTCTCCCAGATTGGCAGTGTTTTTCCAAGCTCAACTGCAAGGTTAAAAACCTAGGCAAGAGTGCCAAGAAACTGGATGATCTTGTCCTTACTGATGCCCAGAAGCACACGAATCCATGTCCATATGTTCCTTCTGTTTGAAGACCCTGTTAGTGCCAAGGGCTGGTCTGTCTAATTTTCTACAAGGGAATTTCTGGAGAAACTACTCACCTGCAAACAATGGCTGGCTGATAGTACAAGCTCAACTTGCTCTAGTATCTTCAAGCAGCTCTGGGTCGTTTTTGGCTAGTTTGGGGAAACTGTGATCCCCATGGTCTATGTACTCATGTCCTGTCAAAAGTCAAGTACCTATACTTCCATCCTCCAAAGGGTCAAACAGAGGCTGGATGAGAAAAAGGCTGGGCAATCAGTCACTATTCTAATTAAGAAGAGGCCCTACTCCAAATCATCCCAGGGTACTTGCCAAATTAAGTCTATCAAGAAGAGCCTAATGAAGCCCTCCAAGAGACTGCCAGCCACATTGACAGCTCTGAAGATGAAGAACCCAGTGAT
>CAOJZF010000446.1:0-13019 GCA_948465475.1 Thalpophila matura
TCAAAAGCAATCTTGGTGACACTCTTAAACTATTCCAACTTACGCTTTTAATGGTAGGTGGTATCAATTCTTTGTTCAATCTCTCTCAAAGTGTCATCAGTTGAATCCTTTTCCAGTTATATGTACTCAAAGAAGTGCTCAAAGGATGAAAACTTTTTCCAAATGACATACTTAATCTATTTAATCCAGAGATCTAGGGCAGAAGTGGCTCTCATCCCCTCTTTATTGATATTAGCATAGCTTTTTCAATTTAGTTTTGTTAGTAAATGGCCCTAATCTTTCTTTTACTAAGATCCCTATCCAAATGGACTTAGGGTAGTTCAGAGAAAGGTTCCCAGAGCTTCTCATTCTCAGTGAATTTAGGTGTTCTGATGAGTCTGCTATACACAGGATTTAACTTACTCACTCTTAGAAGGCCAGGTCAGAAAATTTTCTAAATTGACCTTAAATGTGTGGTTATTCTTTATCTTGGTCTTCTTATTAAGGCCAGGGAGGGATCTAACTTTCTTGTAGGAACTGCCAGAAGTGAAAAAAGGGGACACCCCGTAATTGCAGTTCTTGGAATTGCATTTCTGAGAATTGCACTAAAATGCGCAATTCTCAGAAACAATTAGGGGCAACGGCGCGCCATTTAATTTAATATTTTATTAATTTTAATCCCAATTTTATATGTAATTTATTATAAATTTATTTAAATGGAGAATTGCGGGTGGAGAATTGCAGCTGACAATTATTATCAACCAAATCAGTCCCCTTATTAATTTGAGCCTATTTTATTAATTAAAGTTAATAGATGTGGGCGGAGAATTGCAGTTCTGAGAATCGCAGCTCAAAATAAGATAAACATATAAGAAAAAAAGAAGAGAATATAAGAAAAAATATAATAAACATATAAAATATCAGAATAAAAATATCAATAAGTTAAAACAAAATGCATGTTATCATATGATATAATTTTTATTTAAAATTTCATATCAAACTATATAACCTACATATACCATACTATAGTATAATAAAATGCATAAATTCCGGATACTAGAAACTTAACTCTTTGATAGTAGAAAATCATTAAGAAGAAAAAAACCATGGTATAGTTGGATAAAAGAAGAAGATAAGCAATAAAAACTCTTTATTAACTATACACTTTATCAAATTAACTTACAAATTTTTCACATAAAAAGCATTCAAAAGAGAGCCTATAAAAGAGACTAGACTTGTGATTTAACTAGTTGCTGCTTGTTTTTCTTAGTTTGTTACATAGGGTAAAAGATCCAATTCTAAATAAATTAAACTTCACATCAATCAAAACTCAATTTTTATCTGGTATAAGCTTATTCTATTATATCATTGTTAGTTTTCTTGGTAGTATATACATTCCGTATACTTTATATATATTCTATACATTGTATAAGAAACTATATTATTTTTACTCTTCAGAATCTATAAATATTATACCCTAAAGGAACCTCTCTTCTTTCAATATAAACAATAACAGATAGTAAAAAAAACTACTTAAACCAAATACACTATCCTAATGGAATAATTTTAAATTCCGATTCATTTTAATAAATATAATTTATCATCTTATCAACATATTATATTATTTTCTATATTAACTTTTTATATTGAATGTTATATTTATATCACATATAACTTATTATAACAGCTTCCGTTTCTTCTCATTAAACTATATTTCCTCAAGAAATATTTTTTTACTCTTTTCTATTGTATATACTTTATTACAGTTCCAAATTATCAATACTTACCTATATTATAAGTTTAAAGAATGGTCAATTTAAGAAAAAGAAAAGGGAGGGAGGTTTATAAACCATCACTAAAACCACTACCCCTCAACCAAGTACAACCCCAACTCAAGAACCAATCGCTACCGCTCCACCTCAACCACTTGATCAACAACCTTCTACCAGAATTCCAACTCAAACAACTACCCAAGAAGATTTACAAAAGCTAGAATTTGAAGTGCTAATGAACTTGCATAAGAGTTACCTCGAAAAATACACTAAAAAACCAACACCTCAACCAACTAGCTCATCATCTCAACCTACCACATCATCACCAACATTTAACTTATCTTCATCCCTATCTTAGATATACCTCCTCCTATCCTTGAATCTTCTTCTCCTATCACAGGGTCATTTTTTGATGATCTTAATATTGATATGGGGGATATATTTGTTGAAGATCAACCACCACCTACCACCACCTCTCAACAACCTCATCTTCAAACTCAGCAACAATCAACTTTAACCAACATCCCCATCACTTCCTCCTTAGTCTTCCCCCCTCCTCTGAGAACATCCCTTCCTTCTCAAACTCTCCCTTCTTCATCCCAGATCCCCTCCACATCTCAAGCTTCCTCTTTACCATCAATTCAGGGTCCAACTCTAACTAGACCTCACCAGAGTTCTACAATGGAGGAGGAGGACCCAGAATCCGATATAGAAGTTGGAGATGAGTTAGTGTACTTGGAGGGTGATGATTACTTGGTTGATGATGATGAGGATGAGATCTTTGATAGAAATAGGGAAAGATTCTCAGATGATGAGGTAGAGGTTAAGGCTCCCATCATCCCTTCAGAACCTCCTAAGGTTTTGAAAAAGACCCTCCCTAACAGAGCAAATGCCACCTGGGACCTCCACAAGGTGCGCAACATCTGTACTAAGGATGATGGGTCTTTTATGGTACCTAAGGAGTGGGAGATGTCTTTCCCCATCATGGCAAGAAAGGGTGGTCCAGGTTTCTATCATGATGGGTACCTGTTCTATTGTCGTGATGAGGATAAAGATATGGCCACTCACCACTATGACTGTGAGAGCAAAGGATGTCATATGAAGGTGACAACCAAGGGGTTTGTTGAGTTTAAGGAGACAAATGCCCAACGAGAGATGCACTTGGCAAAGAAGAATAAAGAAATTATAAAGCATACTTGCACTCCCCCAAAAGACCTGACCAAGAGGATGTTCAGATGGCATCTCAGGCAGTGCATTGCTAAAGATCCTTCACTGGATACTACTAATTTAATTGTTAAGAAGATGGTTGGGATGAATGAAAACCAAAAGAATGAACTTGGCACTTTAACATCAAATCGCGATTTTTTGACAAACTTAATAGGCACAAAGAAAAGCCTGGGGTCTAAGTCCTCATCATTGAAAACACTCATATTCACCCCTCCCATGAAACTTACCTTAGAAGGGGAACATTTTTTGCTCTTTGATACAGGAGCTGATCCTTCCTATAGGATCATTTGCTTTGCAACAAAGAAAAACTTGATGAAATTAATTGAAGCTGACCAGTGGTTGGCAGATGCTACATTTAGGTCTTCCCCTTGCAAATTCCGTCAGATCTGGTCAATACATGCCCAGTTCAACAACAGGACCCTTCCCCTTGTTTACTTCTTAATGACTAGTCAAACACAAACTGCTTATGAAGATGCTTTAAAGAGGTTCAAAGCTCAACTAGATTTGCAAATTCCTGAATTATATTGCAATTTCCCTGATAAAAAAAAAGAAGCTGAGAAGGAAATAAGAAGAACAACACAATCACTAGCCAAGCCCAGCTCAGCTTTACCTTACTACAAAGACTTGCTAGTAGATTTTGAACTTGCTCAGGCCAAAGCATTTGCTTCCGTTTTTGGTGGGGTACCTCATGGCTGTTACTTCCACTTCTCACAATGTCTTGAAAGAAGATTACAGAAGTTCCCCTTGCTAAATAAGAAGTACAAAGCAGATGCAAGCAACAAAACCAAGAAAGCAATTAAATCATTCAATGCACTTGCTTTAATCAAAAAGGAAAAGGTCAACGAAATTCTGGAAGCTTTCTTGGAATCTAGCTATATGAGGAAGCACCACCTTATCTTTGCACCATTTGTCAAATACTTTAAGAGACAGTGGACTGGAAATCTAGTGAGGGAGCGGGTAGGTTCAAAAGTTAAGGGCAGAATAACCTGGGGACAATTTGAATACCTGGAAAGTGATGGACTCAGGACAACATCCTCCCTAGAATCTTGGCATAGAAGATTCAATTCCATTGTTAATAAGAAGGGTCCAACTTTTGAAAATTTATTTAGAAATTTGCAATTAGAGCAAGCAAGAGCAGAAAAACTATTATTTGAAGAAAGCCTTAATATATCAACCGCTGAAATCAACAAGAAAGCACTTCAAAAGTATGAAAGAATCAAAGCACTTGCAAAGAAACCATATAGCCCAAGAAGAAAATTGAAGCACTTAGGAACAATTGCAAATGCCTTAATATAATCCGCTTGCATTTCTTATATATTTTTCAATAAATTATTTGCTTTGCTATAATTTTTTTATCTTCTCTTCTTAGTTTAGTTTATTTGGAATTTTTAAATATTATTTGAAATTTTTATTATGTTTTCTGTTAATAAAATAGGTTTCTGCTTATAACTTTTCTTTTTTTCTTTTTCTTTTTTTTTGTTAAATATTTTTTTCTTGCTCTCCTTTTTTTTCTGGTTGTTTCTAGGTAGTTTTTATATATAGTTTTTAATTCTTTACCCCCTCTCTCTCCCTTACTGATTACTATGTGATTTAGGCTAGAATCCGCAATTCTAAGAAGTGCGATTCTCAGCTTTTCATAAAAAAGTGAGAAAAAATCCGCAATTCTAAGAATTGCAATTCTAAGAACTGCAATTCTAAAATCCGCAATTTGATGCTGTCCCAAAAAAAGCACCCACAAGGAGCCCCCCAAAAGCTTCCATTAAGGTATTGCCCTAGGCAAGTTTAAATTCTACAAGGACATCCTTGTTTTAAAAAAGTGACTAATGATGGTCACACCTATGACACACTTTCTAAAACTAAGGGTGTTGGGATTTAAAAACCAGCTATGATGGGGATATATAAATTGTGGAAGTTTCCACAAGTTTTACATTTTAATCTTTGTAAAATAAAATTCTCAATTTTCTTGTGTGGGATATATACCATGAAGTAGATGGTAGTCCATTTAGACAGATATGATTGAACCAAATGCATTATAAAATAAAGTAGATGTGTAGTAGGTATTCTTGAGATTATCTAGTTCCTTATAAATGAGGCAAAAGGCTCAATGCTAAAATTTATTCAGAAAACCTGAAAGAGAAAAGTTTAGAAAGATTTTAATTGAGATGATTTACAAAGTATTAAATTATTAAATTTGTCAACTACAGCTCAAAAAAAATTGAAACTGACTAGTCTATAGTAGCTTGTGAAGAGACATTGGGATATAGTTGATGAAATTTAAAAAAACTAATTGAGCTTATCTTATCAGTTTTCTAAATATTACGCTTTAGGACAGATCTTTAAATAAAAGATGATCCAAAAGAAGAAAATAGATTCCCTTTTCCTTGATATGTTATTGATTCTATGTTTTAAAAGAACAGATAAAGACTTTCCTAAAAGATTAATATATTTAGTGTTGTTTTTTTAATTCATAGATGATTATTAATATTCTTAAGTATATTATAACTTGCAACATCTTTACAAATTTTTTAATAATATAAGATTAATAAGATTTCAAGAACATTGAGAGGAGTAGTAACAGAAGATTAACTAATAAAGAAATATTATAAATACCTTAATGACCTTCCCTTAAAAGAGAAGACTAATAAGATATTTTATATGAATACAAAAGAAACCAAGTTAGCAAAATTGTTTACAAATTAAAGAATTCTTTATGTGACCCTGCATTTTTAAATTGAAAATTTATTTTCTACACTTTTAATAAAGCAGACAGGAGCTTGGATTAGCGAGGGAGGGTGGTCTGATACCCTGGATACTAGTGGGCATATGGCTGGGTTATCCTCTATGAACTTTTCCACATAGCCACCCACCTTCTCCTTGAGCCTGGTTAGGAAATCCATATAGAGATTCTGTATTTTCCATACATCAGGAATTAGGCCATAGGAGAACTCTATCTCTAAATTGTTAATATATTACCCATATCTTTTGGAAGATGGATGGATTGACAAAGAGGGTGGCATTAGCCAGCCACTGGTGTATCTTCAAAAGATTCTTTAGTTTTTCCTTTGTGGCATAGCACACAATTCTCAGGTTCTTCTGAAGTTTATTGTTAAAGAGTAGAAACATCTCCTTGTTTTTCTTAGTATACTGGAGCCTAGAATTATCATATAAAGTCAGGAAGTTGGTTCATTGCAACCAATGTCCTTTATGTTCTTCTTTAAGTCACCACAGTAGGCCATGATCTTCTTCACTAGGACAAGAATAGTCATCTAGATCTTGTATAGAAGATAAATTTCTTTAACTATGATATTCTGCAAGATAATGTCTTGTTCTGGCTCAATTTATCTGATGTGCTGCTTAGGCATCAACTTATAGATATCATTAGGAGAGAGATGATTATGCTTTCAAGAAGGGGAAGTATCCAGTTCACTGAGCCCCTTTATTCTAAGACAGACATTATAGTCAAGATCCTGAAGTTATTAGAAATGCTCCTTTAGGACCTTCTGCTGATCTTTACATTGAAGATCATGACATCTTATGAATAGGCAGCTTCAACTTACTAAAAAGATCATAAATTTTTTTTGGCAGGTCTTCAGGGGTTTGAACCTGTTCTCCTTAACAAAATGTTCTTAATGTAAAGAGATTAAAACAAGGATGTACTCTCTATTTGGGAGGAAAGGTTTCAGCTTATTTTTCTTGTTCAGCCTCATGGGGGGTAACAGGCTAGTCTTTGTGTTCTTCACCTTCAGATCTTGCAGCTAAAACGTTTGCTCTTCTGCTTTGACTTCTGGTTTTGATTATTATATTTGATTGGTTTTGGATTGGTAATTGTTTAAATTAAATTTTATAGTTTCCTTAATAAACTAAATTTTGAATGCTTTTAACTTGAGATTCTCTATGTATGCTATAAGGATATCAAACATTGTAATTTCAAGATTTTCTTTGAATTCATAATCAGATTTATTTTATTTATGAATCTCTTTAAATACATAAAGATACTCCGTTTTAGGACATTCTTATTAACCAAATTTTTTGGATGTACCATAATAAAATAAAGCATATTTTGGTGTATCTTGTTTTTAGCTTTGTATGCAAATTTTTATTTTTTTTTATTTTTTTAATTTTTTTAGAAAAGTTAAATAGCAGTAAACAAGTTAAGTAAATTAACTATTTTGTGTTGTAACATTTTTTAACTAAATGACTGTACAGAGAGTTCTTAGTAGTAGAACTTGATTTTTACATCTATGTCTTAATTAGTTTTGATCAATTATTTTTTTCCAAGAAAGTCAGTTCAAATTTTTCTGTTTAAAAAATTTTCTGGCATAACATGTGTAATATTGAAATAATAAAGATTGGATAATACTACATTTTTTATAAATCTTAAATTGATTTTCTACTATTAGAATTCATTCTCAAAAAAAAAATCTTTTAATAAAAAGATTCAAGGTTTAAATAAAAAATTTATATATTTGAAGATTTTAATTGATTTAAAAAATTAGAAAAACTTTTTTTTTAGATTCTCTTAATCAAAAATTTATCTTTGAGCTAAGTTAGGCCCCACAAGGAAAACGCAATGTACATAGGGAGAAGATCTATTACAAGACAAATTAATGAGAAGATTGGAAGATAGAAGGGTGACTTATGCAGGCAGTGCTAAAACACAGATTACTACTAGAGTTGATCAAAAAAATTACTCAGTGTAATTTTATACTACTTTCAGTAGTGTTTGATTGCAATCAGTATTCTAAATCTTTCCATAAAAACTTGTTAATCTTAAAATATAATAATTGAGAGAGATATTCTGAATTTATTCCTCTAATATAGCCTATACATTGAATCTTAGAAAGTTAAAGTGGTCTTGAAATACCAAGCTGAATTGGGCTAAGAAGCATTTTGTACTCATCATGGTAAGGAAAATATAAAGTACCCAGTTTATGATTGTCTAGGAGGGGATATACAATAGTTTTAAGAAAATTTAATTATAGATCAATGAAAATTATTAACAATATTATGAGTTGTATTTGAATTCCAAAATGACATATAAAAGGAGATAGATAACAATATACTATAAAGAAGCATCTCTAGACATTAGTATTAGCAATAGGTATTACTAGATGAAAGGTTTACTAAGTGATCCTTAGACCACTATTGACTAAAAACTTCTCTTCAAAAACAATATAGATACAAGATAATTTAAGTTAAAAGTGTATTAAAAATGACTCTAGATTGTAGTTATGATAAAAGGAAAAGAAAATTCTTCCAAAAAAATTCTCTGGTTGGCCAAGTATACATCTGATAAAGGTCTGAAGGAAATGACTGAATTAAAATCAATCAAACTAATGTGATAAGACTTTAACTTGATCATAATCTAACTAAAGCCCTGGATTATTAAAGGATCTGTTTGCTAGCTAGAAAAATTTGGAGTCAATATTTCTTCTAAAATTGCTATAAAAAGATGGTTTAGGGTAGAGTTTTTAGAGTCAAGACAAACAAAATAAGTTGTAAATTGAAAAAAATGAGAAAATAGGTATGATGGGTGGGTGATAAGTGAGATGATAAATTTTAGTTGGTATTTAAAATATAGTAACTAATAATTATCTTGTTTACTTTAAAAAACAAAAGATGTATATTTAAGAAATTTATATTGTACAAAATTTAATTTTCCCATCAAAAAATTACTGATATCAAAAAAATTATAGATATCTTTACATTGGTATAGTAACTAGAGCCTGAAAAGGGATGCAGAAGGTTGGGAGTTTTTGACAGAAGAGGTGGGTGGGGCTGTGGAGGAATGAAAGCAAGGGAATTGGTAGATGTATCAAACAGAAAGAACAATGGGATAAAATTAAAAATGATCCAACTAAATTGAGGATAGCCCAATTGGGTAGGAAAGGGATTAAGGGTAAGAGACCCACCCAAGTGATGGCCCAACTATAGAGGAATGAGTAAGTAAAGCTTTTAAGATAACTTTAAAATTCATAATTTTGAGTACCCCTATAATTTTTTAAATTTTCCTATTTTATCTATATTTACTACAGCAAATAGAAATATTAGTGACCACCTTAAAGACCCAAATTCAACTACCAATATAGATAACATGATATATAATGTGGTGGATAGTTTCTTGGAGGCTGGACCAGGAGACATGCAGATATATGAAATAGCCTTCAACAAGGAGGAGGCTGCAGAAAATTTTTAGCACATGTGAGTTAATATGGGGGAACTTGAGACCCAGGAGTTTTAGTGGACTTAGAATACAATTTGGCATGTGGTGGTCCTACAATGCATTTTTGCAACTATAATTATATATATAATAAAGCTTGGTCTAATTAAATTAATTCAAGAAAACTAAAGATAAAAAAATTACCTATCTTTTCATTTGAGTAATGTAAGTAAGGGCCAGGTTTTTTTTGTGTTTTTAAAAACTAATGAGTAAGCTAAATTAACCATATTAAGTTAGTTGATATTTAAGTAGATAAATTTACTGTCTAAATTAATTAATTTTTATGTTTACAATCAGGATATTGAGATTATGTGGGAGCATTATAGAATCACTAGATATAATAGTTTTTGCAGTTGACAAAAAACTAAATCACCTAATCTTTTAACACAAAATAATAGAACCAAATAATTGTGTCTTTTTCTAGCCAAATTGTTGTTTAATAATCTATCCAAATTATCTTGAGATCAAAAGAAAAACTTCTATAATCATCAATATAAATACTACTAAATACAATACCACTACATCCTCCCCACAAGTATCCCTAACTAATTATGGAATACTTGATACTATCCCTCCTTTTATTTGATGATATTTTTGTCCTCATTAGCTCTTGTTATAAAATTAAAATCTTGTAATGAGTATCTTAATTTTTTCAATTTGGATTAGGTTGATGTGGCCCTGGTACTGTAATTTTTTGTTTTAGTAAAATAAAACATCAATTCTGAGAGCAATTTACCTATAAAAATATAGAATGGACATCTGAAGGTGATTGTCTCCGGTTACTCAATATTACTTTATCTACTAGAAAATTTTATCAACTACGACTTAGCACCGCTTAGGATACAGTAGGGTCGCGTTATAACCCACATATTTTTAGACTCTTTGACGCAGTGAAGAATAAATTTATATTTTAGTAACATCGAAAAATTAATTTATACTATCTGAAAAACTCGTATCGTGTAATAGAAAAACATTCATTACAATAATCACGTCAAGTTATGAAGCACTGAGATTAGTTTTATATAAAAACATATTGCTTTCCGGACTTGTTTGGTTTGATCGATATGAAAAGTTTCCAGCTATGAGCGATAACCTCGATAACAAGAGCCTAATTTCCTATTTTAGAATGAGGATTATAACGCGACCCTACTGTACTTGATCACAAATTTACTCGACAATACATTTTGATTGAAATTATCTCGATTACAGTCCCTTGAAAATAGGACAACTTAGATATTTTTGTCAACGAATATTTTTTATTCAAGGGGTAGAGAACTTAATAATAGCTATTAGGATCGTAATGGTGATGTGTCTAGCAATTGAGGGAAAGATTTAATTCTGTAAAGCTATAAACTAAATCATATTTATAAATTAGCTGTTATTTTTTATGACTGGATTTTACAATCGTTAATTCATTGGCAAGACATCACTAAGTTAGAGGTTTATGACGATTATTATTCAAGAAATAAAGAATAAGTTTAAAGCCTCTACTTTAGATTTGGAAACGTTGAATTTATAACCCAATATCATAGATCTCACCAACTTTCATTGTTATAATCTATCCTAAAGTTTTATCATTATAATAATAATTATGGTCAACCATCTTCAAAGGGGGGCTACGGCACGATGGCTACAACCCTTGGAACAACTTGGTTAGAATAAGATAGGTTATTTCTAATAGCCAGTTGGAAATAGAATCGCGATAAGATTTTCCCTTGCCTAAAAGTATCTATAAATAGTAAATAAAATGTTTAGTACTGCAAAACGACTAAATTTGGGAGTTATTTTTAAATTTTATCAACTATTAAGGCTTGACTTCTAAAAAAACATTTATTTGCTAGATTTTCGCAGTTAATCACTAGTTGTACGAATTTATCCTAATTATCCTCTCAATAGCGAGTTACTATACCGTTATCCTCATCAATTTCAATAAAATTGATATCATAATCAAAAATTCAAGTCTTCAATTTTATAAAAAATATATCATTGAACCTTTGTGGACAAGTGATATCTTGATAGACCCAGACCCAGAACCAAAATTAAGTTATTTATAATCAACTTATCATTTTAGTATGAAAAACTGAATGATTTAGTGTTTTTGTTGAAGGTGCCTAGATAATCTAGGCAGAAGTCTCAAATTAATGAGTTTTGATGGAGGATTCATATAAAGTTGATGTGAGTTAATGATAATAGTTTAATTTAAACCCGTCACATTGGCTCAAAAGGGAGGCCTGGACGAAGTAAGTATCTTTATAAGATGACGATATATTAGTGCCTTCATTATGTAACCACAGATTTAATATAGAAAAAAAACCACAGATTGCGTAATCTGTATAATTTCACCATAATCCAAAAAATACACAAGTAATCGCTGAAATCATACACTAAATATAGTTGAAGATATAGGAAAATGTCGAGTTACATGACACAACAATGTTTGGAGACTTTTTTAAATCATATATTCTCAATTTAAAAAATTAGCGGTGATTGCTTATTTTCCTTAAATAGAGATCACTATGATGAAAGTTCTAAAACATTATAAAAGGATAATCAGTAGTCGAATATAGATGACTTAAAAATTAGTTTATTATAAAATATTCAAAAGTAACAGATGATGGTTCATCATTTAATTTAGACTTTACTGGGTTTTTTTGTCATATTGATCATTTCCCTTGAATCTCAAAGTAATAGTATAGATTTTAAAAAACCTTATTTCCAATTATTATTAAATTGGTTTTATCAAATTGATATTAAAGCTTAGTTTCATCACAAAAAGAAAATCGGCTCATATGTTTATCATAGTTACGAGGTCAAGCTATTTTCCGAATCAAGTGACTACATTAGTTCCATAAATTATAAAACAACTCCTAAGTACTTTTTAACTTTTTCAAGTACCCGAAGTTTTTGGATATTTCAAGTTGAGCTTAGTGAAATTTTTTTATGAGATATTTTATAGGATATAATTTATTTATCTTTTTAGGAAAAGGAAAAACTTTTTGATCCTATTATTTTATTCTGAGGGGTAATAGTATCATTATTTAGCTACATTGTAGTTGATTCAGCAGCTGAATTGATTAAAAATGATAGATAGTCTTTAATGATTTTTTATAATCTAGCTTTTAATTTTCTATGTTACTTTTGGAGCGACATATTCTATACTTCATCATGAGTAATCATTTTCTTATTCGGATTTAATTGGCTTTAATTTAATTATACGGAAATCTAGTTTTCTCTCCTTTGGTATATAAATAGACTATTATTCTACTAATGTTATCTCATCTTAATCATAATGTTATTTATCCTATTTCCAATTATCACTTTGATCTATGCTAACAGGTACAGAATTTGAAACTACCTCAATTTAACTTCAGTATTAGTATCCCAATGAGTCCTACCACAACCCCAACTGAATTACTAACGTCGAATAGGGAACTGTAAAAATAAAAATAGTATATCTACACAATGCTAACTTTTTCAACTAGGCCAAAATTTTGTTATCATATCCCACGTTATCATGTTTTAGCCAACGTCGATAGATTTTACTACGACAATATAAAAAAGCAATGCTATTCATCTCCCGCTACGTCCTGGGAATCTAATTCTGGCTTCCTAACTAAAGAAAATTGTGAAGAGTATTGTTTAGGAATTGAACCTAAGGGACGCGATTCTTATAAGAGATCGATCGAAAAGAAGAACCCAGTTCGGGATTTTATCCATAGCTTTCCTGAATCCAAAAGATCCGCTGTAAGAGAAGTACTACGCCAGAGGATGATCCAATACAAAAAAACCAATCAAACTAAATCCAAATCACAATAGAAATA
>CAOJZF010000447.1:0-11069 GCA_948465475.1 Thalpophila matura
TATTGCTACTATCCCCAAGATCAATAGCCCAAGACTCAAACTAGAACCTAAAGAGCTACAACTTCAGATGATCCAACTTAAATAGGATCATCAATGGAAAGAAAAACTACCTAGAAAAAACTAAAGCAACTAGAATAATCTTCTCAAAAAACTATCCAAATAATACTATTCAATAAAATCATTTGAAAACAACTACCCCTCTAAACAAATAATTAATTAAATGTCTCAAATTAGCTGATTCAAGAAAGTTTATAGAAAAGGTTAAAAGATCCATCCAAAAGATACTAAACCTATCAATAGTGATCAAGATTTTCCTCCAGCTAAAAAATCTTCCAGCTCTAGTGAAGACTCCAATCATGGGTGGAGACAAGGCTATGAGAGAAAGACTGTACCTACAGTTAATCTTTCAAACAAAAATTTACTGAATGTATTAAAATTACAGCATCTACAAACATATTTGACTATCCCAAATGAAGGCAGAAGAATTACTTGAAACACAGATGGCCATAGGATAAATGAGTATCATCAAAGCATCTTGTCAGGATATAATTGGCTCCCTATTAGTGGGTAAGAAATTTAGCTATTACCGCCTGATAAAAGCGCTGATCCAACAATTTGGATCAAATACACATCTAACCGCACAAAGGGTCCTTTTCTCTGTAATCTCAATCTGAGACAACAAGACTATAGAGGACTTTGCAGATCAATATCTTATCACAGCTTAGCATTTCATAGTAGCCCAATCTCTTCTATTGGCACTCTGTAGTACTGCCATGAGTCATGCCATAAGACCATTAGAAAAAACTATACCTGGCCATGAACTCTAACCTTGCCACAAGCAACAATCCAGTAAAAATAGCCAATCTCCTTAAACAATAGGCTAGCCTTATCAGAATTGAGAACATTTGGAAACAAATCTGAAATTCAAGAGTAAGAGAGCACTGCCCTAGTCTGGCCCCAAAGACTAAACATCAGGAAACTTGCCATAAGTAAATTTACAACCATAATGGGGACTTCTGTAAGAACTTTTAGAAGAAGGGCATAAGACTGTTGATTGCCAAGGCAAAAAGCCCTGGCAATTTATTTGCATTAGGCCCCCCAATTGGAAAAAAGCAAGGACTGATCATATAAAGGAACTATTTTCTTTGCCCACTCCACTTCTTTTCTAACACTTCTTAATTTAAATAAAAGTAATGACAATGCTGATAATAAAACTTAAAACTACCCAATCACACATAATAGGCGAACCAGATTACAATGATGATACAATATATCAATTAAAACCCATAAATTACATGCTTTAACAACAGCCCAACAGAAACTCTCAGCAGAGGACCTTTTACAGGCAGAGCATGAAATAGCTTATTCCTATGCTAACCAGTTACTAAAAAAAAAGGGATACAACCAAAGATTGTAATTAAGTTTAAAAGTTACATACTAAATCATGGGTATATAATGTTTTCTTTAGAAAAATTAGCAAAATTAGCCCCGCGCTAGGCAAAAAATCAAAAAATTCTTTAAATATTTTTCAACAAACAATAAAGTATTATCAAGCATTGACAAATTAAAGGGCTTGCTTGTTCTCACATTGAATTCAGGGTTGATATAATAAAAATTAAGGCAGTATTTAAATCAGGAGCCCCTGGAAAAATTATCTCAATATGATTAATTAAAAAAAAAACTAGCCCCAGACATGGAATGTAAAAAGCAGTTTGGAACAGCAGGAACTAAAATAACTACCGCGCTTGGGACCTATAGTGCACTACCTCTTAGGATAGGCAGTATGCAGATCAGCGCTCAGCCACATTACTAGAAAGCAATGGATATGACCTACTACTAGGCACCTCATTCTTAGTAAAATATCAGACAACAGCTGGTTTTGGATACAGAACATTTCTAATAGTGGGCCATGAGCTCCCTATGCATAACATAATTAATAGTATTTTGGATAAATCACCATCTATACATTTGATTTATGATGATAGGATACTCCCAATGTCATATAAAAAGAATTGGTAAAGGAAAAATCTCCCTCCAATAACTTGAAAAGCCATAAAGGATACTGGTGAGGAGCAATAAGCCCCATCAAATCTTTGCATACTCACAAAAAATAGTTTCAACAATGCTCACCTTGATGTTTCCCAGTGGAACTCATGGGCATTTTTAACCCAGATTTTAAACCTTAGAAGAACCATGGGTAGCCCCCAAACATATATTTAAGAAAAATAAACACATTGAGGTTATCCTAGGACACCTATCTGACAACGTCATTTTATAAGAGAAAAAAAATAATAGGATTTATAATATAATAGACAAGCAGAATATAATAGGTATAAAGCCCTGTGGAACTTTTACCAGCATGTAGATAGAAGATTTCCCCAACACATCCATACATCATGTGATAAAGAGGTAAAAACTTCTGGATGAGAGCCCCAAAGCGCAGGACAAGTCATTAAAGCTCTTTTTAAGAATTTGATCATATTTTCTCAAAAACAAACACATTTTCGGCATAACCAAGGATGAATATCATAATATAGAAACTAGATAGAATAAATCTATTAAAAGTAGGCCTATTTAAAGATCAAGGGGCCAGAGATAACAAAGTTATTAATAAAACTACTAATTACTTGATGCTGATCTAGTAAAACCCTCTTGATCACCATGGTCCTCCCCAATATTAATTGTGAAAAAAAGGACAGCACCAACCAAGTAGTCATATACTATCAATAGCTTAATGACATATCCAAAAAGACCTTTACCCTTTTTCCAAGCATATCTGAAGCTCTGGATCAATTAGGAGGTGCTAAATACTTTAGCGCAATGGACTTTAGGAGTGGATATTGGCAGATAGACTTGACCAAGGATGATCAACAGAAGGCTGCAATCATAACCCCTCAGGGACTTTTTTAGCCTACCTGAATGCCACAAGGATTCTGTAACACTCCATCTACCTTTCAGCAAACCATAGATAATATCCTATCCAACCTAAAGATGTCTTGTGTATTGGTATACCTCAATGACATTAGTGTCTTCTCCTAGACCTTCAATGAACATTTATTTACTTTAGAGAAGTATTTCAAAGGCTATCCAAAAATAATCTAAAGATGAAAGAAAAGAAGTGCATATCTTAAGGAAACAACTGGAATATTTAGGTTACATTATTAATTAAGATGGGTTACAACCCCAAGAGGTCAAACTACAGGCTATAAAGAAAATGGCCAAGCCCAATTTTAAATGATATATTCAAGTTTTCTTAGGAAAAAATGGGTACTATTGGTGCTTCATGCCAAGTTTTGCAAAATTGGCAGACCCCTTATTCCATTTGTTAAAGGGAAATACTTGCTTTCTAAGGAGTGAGGATGTACAAAAGCCTTTGATCAATCAAAGGGGAAAATGATGGAAGCCCCCATTCTGACCTACCCCAATTTCAATAGACAACCTACTGTCCAAACCAATGCCTCCTTGACAGTAATTGGAGGAGTTCTCTCACATATAAATAAACAAGGAGAATACACAATTGCCTATTGCTCAAGAACCCTTACCATAGCTGAGAGGAACTACTCTGTCACCAAGAGAGAATGCTTAGCTGTAATCTACTCCTATCAACAGTTTCTAATATATCTTCATGGCACCAAATTCCCAATTGTCACCAATCACGCCTCCCTCCATTGTTTGGAGAACCCAAAAGAACCAGAAGGAAGATTGGCTTGGTGGGCAATCAAGCTTCAAGCCTATAACTACCCCATAGAACACCGCACTGAGAATAAACAATAGAATGCAAATGTAATATCCAGGCTACCAACCATCCATGCATAATTACCCAAAGTAGATAAACTCTATGAGTTAAAAAGTCGTCCATAAAGTGAAACAACAAGATAATTGAGTTACAAAAAATACTGAACACAATCTCCAAGAAAACCGTGATCTGAAAAGAAAAGCTGTTTAAACAATTAGAAGAGAAACTATACTTATTTGTAAAAACCTCCAAGAGAATTAAGAAGGTAAAAGCAGCTCATCTTCTGACTGGTCACAGTGGGTTAGTAAAGACCATTGAATTGATAAAACCAGATCATTATTGGCAAATTATTAGCTTTGATGTTTCCAGTACATTAATTCTTTTTTAGTGTGTCAATCCAAGGTAATATTCAAACCTTCTACCGCCTACAAACTGGTAAAGCCCAAATTTGCATGGCACACCATCTCCATAGATTTAATTGGTCCATTACCCTCAAGTACCATAAGCACTAAGTATATAATAGTGGCCATTAACCATATCACCAAATGGGTGGAGGCCCAGTCCCTAAAGGACTTAAGTGCCTGTTTGGTAGCAAAATTTGTACAATGTCAGATAGCACAACAACATGTTTGTCCCCAATTTCTACTCACCAATAATGCCACTAATTTTACTGGGAGAGTTTTTCCAGAACTAAAATGTCTTATGGGTATCCAAGAGTATATTAACTACCCCTTATCACCCCAAGTCTAATGGGACTGTAGAACAAGTAGATAGAACATTAGAACAAATTTTACAAAAGTTAGTGATAGATAATCCTAGTGATAGGAATAACTACCTATCCTCTGCTGTGTTTGCATATAATATTAGTTATTACGCCTCCTCAAAGCACACCCCTTTCCAGCTATTGGATGGAAGAAAGCCAGCTCTACCCCCACTTCTATACACTTTAATCACTAAGGTCCCAGTATTCAATTACAATGAATACCTTAGAATGTTAGGAAAACCTTGATGAGACTCAAAACAGAAGTCTATTCAGATATATTAATTGAGAAGGCCTAAGATTGTCAAAAGGCTGCAGGCTAAAATTATCTGCTTGCCAACTATGCATTTGGTAAAAATTTAGTATTATCATAAAGCGCAGATACAATAGAGCAAGTGAGTTAGCTACCCTCTGGCACAGGCCTATGAAAGTAATAGAAAAACATGCTCTCATAACTATATGTTAAAAAACTCTCAGACTGGACAAATTTTGAAAAGAGTACATTAAAAGATAATAAGAAAATTCTACTAAAACTATAACAAGAATTTAAATAAATGGATCATTTAAAATAAAATTTATTTTAGAAAATCAAAATAAAGGTTCAGGAAATGGGAGAGGCCTCTGGAGAGGAAGACTCTTTTGCTGGCAAAGAATTTTCCTCAGACATATCATCTTTATTGGAAGAAGAATCATTCTGTAGATTTAACCCTGGGAACTCCAGATTATAAAATGCTTCTCCCATCTGGTTCAATCCATCAAGCATTCTCAACTTAACTTTGTAAGGAAACGTTGAAGGGGGTATACCAGTTTTTAACACCCCTTTGACTTTATGAGTTTTATAGAGAAGAGTCTCAGGATCACGTCTATCATAACTCTTAGGCATCAGAAAACCGCTAGAACTAGTCTTCTTTTTGTAGTGATTTTTCCCACTTTTACCAGAGTCTCTATCCTTGCCTCTACCTTTACCCTTGGAAGAACCCTGAGAAGGAACTCCTTTTCCTTGGCCCCAGATTTTTGTGACAAACCAGCGCCCTTAGACCTCTTCATCTTCCAACCTTCTCCTTCTGACTCCAATCCGGTCCCCTGAATCAATTTAGTATGATATACACCATTGTAACATTCCGCTATAGGAATTACAAGCTTCCGCCTGTTTTGACCTGATGAACCTTTAAGCTAGGAGAAAATTTTCAAGAGACTTGGAGCCCCTTTAGTATCCTGCTCATATTTCCATTAGAAATGATTGGTTTTTTTTTGATATTATGCCAGAACCAATATTGCCCAAAACCAGCACTGCCAAGTTTCCACACTGATGGAAGAACCCCTCATGATGGGTAAACTAATCTAATTACCCTCTATGTATAATTGGTGAATGTTGTTGGGTTCAAGAAACACCCTGCTAAGATGAGACAGTTCCAAGAAAAGTCATCTACAAATTTGTAGATAGACTTAAAATGCCTCTCTTTGTTATATAATTGATGAATGAATGCTGTCCTCAGACAAGACATGTCATCTTTGGTGGTCACAGAAAAAAATGTATCTTGAAATGCAAAATTACCTAAAATGGCCATTAACACCATGGCCCTACAATGCTACCCATATCTTAGAGCCACTAAGGATTCCCCCACAAAATAAGTTAATTGGTAGCCTGTATTTCAATCCGTGAAACAAAGATCCCATGAACTGAGACACAATAAAAAGGGACTTATTATGTCCGCAATGTCACTACTTGACTAAGGAACAGAAATAGTCTCCAATCATTGTCAAACACAAATGTATCCAAAAGGCCTGGTGCTAGAATAATAGACATCTCCTAGTAGATGTTATTGAGGATGGTCTCTCTCTCCTCTCCTATGAGTTTAGGAATAGTTTAGAGCTGCATTTGGATCCCCACACTATTTTGAAAATATCACTTTACTCATCTAATGAAGGAATTCAGCATCTATGTCTGAATGAATTAGAACCACAGTCGGTAGATCTCCCTGATTTCTCATTGAACAATCTTCCCTTCTGATTGACCTGGTGACTTTCCCTGTTATGACACTAGACAAATGATTTGATAAAGACTCCCAATCATCCAGATCAGGGCAGGGTGGCATCAATTTAGGTCCCCACTTGTGCAAGTTCTCTGGTGCCCAACTTATAAATAGTAATAAGAGAAATTGCTGAATCTCCTCAATCAGGGCACGTTGGGCAGCGTGAATGTAGGGAGTGCGTTATGCACATTGTTCATCTGGAGTACCCTGAGATTCCTCTTAACTATACTCTATATGCTATACTACTCTTAATCTATATAACTCTATCTTTTGATGTTCCAAAAATACTTTTGTTATAGACCATACATCTTCCTCTGACTGTATCAGTCTGTATTGACAATTCTACTTTGCTTGCAATTTTTATCAAGGCTAAACCTACTTCTATACTATCAACTAACTATATATTTAGTGTTCTATATACCTAACTACCAAAAAGGCCGTTTAATTATAAGTGTTTTATTAATTATTTAATTTTAAACTTCTTTTGGTATCAAGATCGCTCTCTCTCCTTCATTTTGCTGAGTCCTGTCTTGTACCTGGTTCTCTAGGCTTGGTTGTATCTCTTTTCAGTTATTATAACCTCATTTGATGGTTCAAGGTCGTCTCATTGGCTATGCAAAATCTATCTTCTTTTGGTACTATTTTGATTACCGTCTTTGGGCATATCTTCAGCTGAGTTCCCCTGGTCTTCAGGATCACTGTGGTATCCACATCATCATTGGGTAATTCCTCTATAAGTCTTTGGCCAAGGTCAAAACTTTTGACCTCTCAATTTCCTTTTTTAGGCATTGGGTCTTCTTTAAAGGCTCTTTTCTCATTGGTCTTCCTATAAAGCTTAGTCAATTAAATTATTGAAAGAAAAAGTGAGTTTCAAAGATCATTTGCTATTATGGGATTTCCTATTGATCTTTATTTGCTGAGACTTTTCCTAATAGACGTTTGAATGTCATTCTTGATTGGATCAATCTTCAGATCCTCCTATCAAAAATCTGTTCTAAAACTACTTCTTATAACAACTTGATAATGAGATTAAGTGACGTCACTTACCCTTAGAATTCTCCCTATCTTTCTATATATGGTAAATAATAATAATATCTTACATTCTCTTATTAAACTCTTTTTAGAAATTCTTATAGTAATTTCATAAATTTTTTGTGCTCTGACCAGCTCATCTTCACTGCTCATACTTGGCATGAGTGTTATTCTGTCTTTCTTCTCCAATTCTTCTTAAGGCATCTCAGCCTGTCACCTTAGTCAATTCCATGCTCAATAGCATTAAGGTCCGGACTTATGATCTGATTGCCTCAATGTCTTGCTACATCCCATGTTCCACATGTACCAGGCAAGTATTTCTGTACCTAATTCTTCTTCAGCTAAGCTTTGACTCTTATTATGTCATCAAGGTCTGTTACCTTACTCAATTTCGTGCTATCATCTGTATAAGTTCCATGCCAGATATATGTGTCCTATGTTCATTAACACTACCAGGACTACTATTCTTTGTCCAATATGTCAAAATATTAGACCTACTACAGTGGATGATTGTTAAAGCTTGCCCTGCCATCAGTCTAGATACTCAATTTCTTTAATTTTCTAGAATGAGCATGCCACTTTCCATACAAAGCGGCTACCTCCAAACTCACGCAACTTGAATCTACTTCATACTCTTCTTCTGCTTCCTTGTCTTTCTCTAGGTATTCTCAAATTATTGTTCCATCATATTAATAATTGTGGAGAAGGATAATATTGTGTAAGAATTAGAGCTATGAATGGTCACCTATGTAGCCCTATTTACCATTCCTATGGGGCGCACATTTCTCAATCACCAATGATCCAACTATATGGAAGGGATGTGAAATAATAATGGTTGTCAGCCAGGATTCCTGTTCTAAAAATAATAATTAGACCACTGATTTGTAAAAAACCTTGATTAGTTTGTTGCCTAGAGATCTTTGATTATTATCAATACAAAGAGTGAGTTACTTATAATACCAATACCAGTTGGCAACTACACAAACCTCAAGTATTAACAATGATCTTTGAACCTTTGCCAACTCTATGACTGGTCTAAACAAAGGATGATTTTCTAGCCAAGAGAACTATTACAAGCGCAAAAGCACTGCCTTCAATTTATTAAATAAAATGAATAAAATAAACTGATATGTAACCAAACACTAAGAATAAATCACTAATACAAGTCTTTAATTAATCAAGCCTTGCTGGGACCCATTAGGCAATTTATGTAGACATCAAGATCTTTTGTTGCAGTTATAACAATAAGTATATTACAACTAATTCCAGAACAACTCCAGAATCCAATATCATCCTTGGCAAATTAATTAATCAACCATCACTGTATAAAACCTAATAAAGCAACCTAAAAAGAAACAACTTTTTTTTTCTTAAAGGGAAAACACATATGACATCTTTATCAATATTTTTTTTGCTCTTGCCAAATAGATAATCAAGTTGACAACAAGAAAAAATATCACTCACAAATAGAACCTTGTTGCTAGTCCTCATAATAGTGAACTCCCTAGATAAACAAGACCTGCAGCGCACTTCTGTAATAACTCTACAGACCTGATCATGAATCTTTATCAAGATATGGAATCTGCCAAAACAGAACTCCTCTTCTAGTATAAATTACATATCTTCCTTTATTATTCTAAATCAAGTTCTTGTCAATCTAGAACCTGCACCATCTTATATCATGGATTTTTTTTTTCATTTAAGTTTGGATGATTTTCTTTAAGATACTTTGCCTATGTTCATATCCATTGTCTGCACAATCTCTTCTGCAAAATTGTTAATGGGATATACTATTTTTGCAATCATCTTCTAGACTTGAAAATTAGACTTATCTTTTAATGTTTAGATAATATTGGCATTCTGAGTTTCTTTGAACTCTCTGATGAGCTAGCGTCGCTCAGACTGGATCTTAATAGATTCTCCAGTTCTAGGTTAAAATTTAGATAACAGGTGGATGAAGCAATTTCCAACCTTTTCAAACTTTTTAGATTCAAGGCTAGCCTTTATAAAGGCATTCATGCTCCAATTTACAAGACAAATTATTTGACTCTCTTTGTGGATCACCATATTAAGTCTGTTTAACACCTCTTTTATCTTAATACATACGTAAACTTTTACAAGGCTGCCAATATCTCCACTTTCTAATAGGATCCACCTCCTTCTAATTATACAAGAAGCTTATATATTCTGTGATAATTTGGCTACTCAGACTTTTATTTGCAGTAAGAGTTCTATTTTACCAAGACCAGAAATGAACAACTTGTTTATGACAAGAGATTCCCAGTTACCAATTTTCAGAAGGATTCTCCTTTAGAATTTGTCCCATTTTTTTACTAGATCAACCTAGAAGATGGTAAACAATTCTCAAATTCACAACTTGAGAATAGGCACACCAACAAATCCCTGAGAAAACTATAAGACCTTACCTGAAGAGCCCATTTTTGAGTTAAAATATCCTTGTAATTCTAAGTTCTCACACTTAATGATCTAGAAAATTTTCTCATTGATGAAAAATTGTCTAAAGAAATGTATTAGAAAATTTTCCAAAAAATGCAGAATTTACTAAAGGAAAAACCATGTGACCAAAGGTGTTAAAGACCCTCTTCAAAATCCCACTGGTTCTAGTACAAGAGGATCAATCCATCAATTTTCTGGTCCCTCATCCTCTTTAATGGTCTTTTTAAATGCTTCTTCATTGACAGATTAAAATTCTTCTCACTCCAGAAGAAACCCTCATTTTCTTCCGGACCCAGCTCCAATTTTTTTAGTGGGAAGAGGGATACCTCAGTTTCCTATACTCTCTGCATCCTTCTAAGCCCATAGAGAAGAATCTCTCTCAATTCTCTATTGAAGAGTTGATTTTCTAACTCTCCAAAACTACAAAATCAAGTACTTTTCTCCTATCTCAGGGAACTATGGAAGTGGCTAGACAATCAACACTCACCCAGTAGACTGAAACCTCTACCAGGATTTTACTCAGATTTGGATTCTGATGAGAAATTCGTCAATTGGAGTTCACAACCTCCACTGAACTTTCTCAGTCATAAATTTTGGATAAAACTGCTCTCCACCAAACTCTCAGTACCCCTTCAATTCTAATCAGTTCTATTCTCCTTTACAAAATTATACTGAGATCTATCAACACTTAGCTGTTGTAATTTCATCAATTTTCTTGAGTAACAGCTCCCCTACTACCACAATCAAGTCGATTCTCCTGGCTCTCCTAATTCTTAGATCTCTTATAGAACTAATCCTGATCAGGAAGTTATCTGAAAAAAATGCCCTACAACAGTTCTCATGGTTGTTTCTCTCCTGCTAAATTCTATGAGGAATTGCCTTATAGCAATTCTCCTGGTTTTTACTCCCCTGGTGAAATTATGATTAAAGGTACTTCTCATCTCCCAGAGATTACCCTTTTCAAGGAGAAGAAATCCTTCTTAAAAAAATTCTCAATAAACTTATAGAGATGCTAAGTACTAAACCTTAACATTGTGCAATCCAATTCTTT
>CAOJZF010000449.1:0-14285 GCA_948465475.1 Thalpophila matura
AAATACTGACAGAATGTGGTTGGAGATTTGTTTCCCATGACATGAAAGTCTACCTGGACAACCTCCACATCAAATACCTGACCACAACGCCATACCATGCTTAATAAAATTGGCAAGTTAAAGAATAAATGTTTCCCTCCTCAAAATCATAGGATGACTTAGTGTTAACAACATTAAAAATTGGCATAGATATGTCAAAACAGCGCTAATAGTCATCCAATCCAGATTCAACCAGGACATCAAGTTCTCCACATTTGAAATGGTCTATAGTTACAAACTAAGACTGTCCCAAACCAATACTGTTCTCAAATTAATTGAACTAAGATCTGTACCTAAAGGAGAACAGGTAACCAAACAACTTAAATAAATCTGGCTTGAAGCGCAAGATCAATCCAGCAGACATATATTGGAACAAAAAGTTCTGACAACTAGATATATAGTAAAGGAGACAAATTCTGGGTCATTAACCAAGCACATCAAAATTACAACCCAAGAAAATTGGACCCTATGTGGTTGTCAAGGCAAATCAAAGTAATAATACTTTAACTCTAAAGGATTATTGAGGAAAACAACAAAGAGCACACCTTGATTCCCTATGTCTATGTACAACCCAAGAAATCCAACAATAATAAGTTAGCTTCATCCCAGCTGAACTGTTGAAGAAATACAGGGCACAAACCACCAATTCCATACCAAAAGAGTCATAATTACCCCTAGTGTTTTTTTTGGCAGGGGAATTATTGCAAATCCCGCCTCACACTTGTTCCTCAATATTCTGCACACAGAAATTCCTCCTCCAAATTTCCCCTTCCCCTTTGTTTAAATAATCCCCCTTTCAGAAGGAGGATCAATTCTTACTAATCTTGCCATCAATCTAAGCCAACAACGCTTACATCAAAGAATTCACCTTTTTGCTAGCCACCCATACATAATAAGTATATAGTTCAATATCCCTACTCTGGTCTTTATACATATTTTATTCTCCACAAACACACCTTTCTTTATAGTTGCAACACTAGCTTAATTTATTTTCAAGAAAATTGTACTGGTGGCTCAGATATTTTTCAAAAACTTTCTTGTCTTCTTTGGAGTGTAAAAGGGATTAGGTCTAAACAATATATTAGTTTTATATTAATACTTTATCAAATAATCTTTAGTTTTATTTAAATAAGGTTAAAAAAAGGACTTGAATATTTGTAATGGTAGATCAAGTTCTCTGTTTATTATTTTACTTAGATAGTGTTCCAGAAGAATTTTAGGTAATAGATTAGACTAACTTCTAGATAGCTTAGACTCTAACTGGTTAAACAGTTAGATAATAAAGTTCACTACCCACTATTAGACAGAGTTAAAGTCTAGTTACTACAGATGTTCTAAGGTTGATACACTAAATTGGTAAATACCTATATGCGGGAAGGTTTTAAGTGTATACCTAAGCTAGACAAAGATGTACAGGAATGAAAAAGATTTAATATCTAGCCATTGTTAATGCTAAGTTAAATTAATGAATAACCTAGTAGATCTTTTCTAAATTTGAGCTAAAAAATTAGAAAAAACACTTGACTTATAAAAAAATTGAATTTTAAAAGAAATCAAATGTAGATTCATTTATTTCTTTGGATAAAGAGAATAACATGAACCAAAATATAAGCAACTTTAAGAGGACTAAGAACAAATTTAAAAACTTGAGCTATAATAAAATTAATTTTTTTTACAAAAACCAAAAATCTTCAATTGGCCATTAATTTTCATAGTTATCAAGATAATTGAAAAATAACCCAATTGAATCATGTTTTTAACTTGACTCAACTATGAAAAGCCTAAAATCTAAAGTAAAGATACCTCTTTTTTTTAAGTGAATAAATATTTAGCTTTCTTAACAACTGTAAATTAATCAAAGAAGTTCTATTTAGATTTTTTTGGAGAGTTTACTGGTATGAGGACTAGGAACTAGGTTGTTATGATGATTACATCTGATTTTTTTTATCTAGATTAGACAAATTTTCCATGAATCTAATGTTCTAAAATTGATATATGAGATTGCTTTTATTTAATCTTATATGTTTCAAAAATTAATTTATAATAGAAATTAGCCCTATGTTTGGAGTAACCACCCCAGAGTTCTATAAAAATATTTAACTTTATTTAAATACTGACTGGGGACTTTATTTGTAAATTTTTTTACAAGTGATTGATTTTGATAGATCAATAAGAATTTAAGACAAATGGTAGTTTTTTTTGAGTCCCAATAGGTTGGTCCTACCTAACTAGATCAACTTGAAATGTGTTTCTGAGAATCTAAACAGGAAGTTTATTTATTTTTTTCTAATAAATAGCCTATGGAGATTGGGGTAACAGCTCATAAACTAGGTGATAGGGGTCCCTTGTGGAATGAGAAGGTGACTTTCTTGATCAATACTTATATTAATAATAACCTTAAGTTTAGAGAAGACAAATGTTATGAGTTACTATGTTAATTTTTTCTTGGGTTGTAGGATGATTGGATGCACAAAATTTCATCTCAATGGTGATAATAGGTTTGGAGAATCAAATTTTTATATGTGATAAAGCAGTTCTTCTGGAAACCAAAGAATATTTGGTTGCGCCAACATTCCTTGCAATATTTATAATAGATTTGAAGATTCATACTATTTAATGTTCATAAATTTTATATTAAGTGTTAGTCTGATAAATCATCTTAATAGTTTATTAATCTGGTAACTGGCTATAAGGTGTGCAGCAATTGGTTACTTAAATTTATTGATATAACTGATAAATCAGTAGTGATTTATCATAATCTAAATCATTAAACTATTCTTAATAGAAAGTGGTTAACTTGAGTGTTAATCATTAATTATAGATATATATTTAATAGAAACCAAAATTATGTTACATCACAGTCTGTTTATTTCTTTTTCTTATAGGTTATTTTTAGATTCAAATTAAAAAAAGTCTTTATTACCAAAGAATCTTTCTGAGAACATAATTTCTCACTTGATTGATATGGAGTGCAAACTATAGTTTATGCATACTGATACTAAGCCAAAAACAATAGAAAATTGAAAAAATAAACTATTGATCTAAAAATTATAACTATTTGATTGAATTATTGTCTAATCAGATTTATAGGCTGATACAAAGGCAGAATAAAGTAGTTTTACTATCTAAGAACAAATATGTATTGGGAGATATCCACCTTTACAAATTAGCAGATTAAGTGTAAAACTCAATGTGTACACTGATGTATTACATCACCAATTGGAGTAAAATGTATCTGCAAAGATTGTAAAAGTAAAGGAAAATAGAGAAAAGGGTTAAGGCTAATGTAAATCCAAAAGAAGAAAAACAAAATATATCAGTTTTAAGTAATTGGTAGCCTTTGAAAAAAAAAACACTAATCTAAAAATTTTTTACATATTAAAAAAGTATAATTTAGAGATTTAATACACTGAATACAAATTTAAGATTTTAAAAATTATGGATTTTATGTCCAAACTAAGACTAATATAAACTAACTCTTAATGAGGATAGTAAACATTAGTTACATGTCTTAAATTTACTAAATTTAGGATTAGAAAGAGATAGTTGAGCCATTTTAAGGCTTGTAGTTTTCTAGCTAAAAAAAAATGTAAGTTGAGTTTTTATCAACACATATTGATATTTAAATCCTTTTAATATTGAGAATTATTTATCAAATTACTATTATGAGCAAGCTAAAAAAATGAACTGTACAGAGCCAAAGTATCATCAAAATATATCCTTTAGTAGGTTAATGCTGGATACATAATTTTGACAAAGATGTATTTAAATCATGATATAGAAGATAGTTTGCTTGAAATTCTAAATAATTTTGTAATGTATAACATCCCAACCACACTTAAAAAAATTTAATTATTTATTCTACAAAAGAAAAGGAACAACTGTGGTTTAATAACTTCATAATACTATAATATGTAGTATAACTAAATATTAACACTCAATTGATTTGAAAAGGATTATAATGTATTGTGTTATTATACAATATTTAATAAACCAATTAAGTATAAATTTTTCAATACTTTCTATGATATAGCTAGGTCTTACAAAATTCAAACAACTTGTTTTTTCCGTTTTATAAGCTTGAAATTAATAATAAACTTTATTAGACTACTTTATTATAAACAATTCTGTTTTTATTGTTAATTGTATACTATGTTCAAAGGTTCATATCTTGTTGACAATACTGAATTTTCCTCTATATTCTTCTCTCAGGATTAATGATTTCTATATAGAAACTTAAATATAAGCAAATAATTATTATTATTAGATTAAGATAACTAACAACACCTGTCGAAATACTTTGATTAAAAGTATTAATATAATCTGGAAACTAACAATCCCAATAAGTTAATTAGAATTATATTAGACATAAATACATAAGATTTAAGCTTGTAAGCATGATTATAAATTTTAAGCTAATGGATTAGAGCTACTTAATACTTTACAATAATGTGTTTATAATTATATATGTGATTAAAAAGTCTTATCTTTATATCAAGGTAATACTAGACAAAGGTTTAGACATATTTTTATATTCCTTAAACTTTATTAAATCAATTGTAAACTAAATATAGTAGACACTAAGTAAATGAAAAAATGATAGAATATATGATAACCTGAGAGATTTTCTCCAAAAAAGGTAATGTTATTATCTTGATTTGATTTTTTCAAATTATTGGAAAATTTGGTTTTGCTAGTGAGATATACTACTAATATCCTATTGGAAACATTAGAAAAAAGGTGTTTATTCAGAATTTTTAGTTGGGGTATATGGAGGATCAAATCATAGTTATGCTTAAGTAAGGAATGATGAATACCTAGCAGGGATTTTTGGATGACAAGAGGTTGGAATAGTTATGATAAAGTTAGGAATGACTAATACAACAGTAAATTATAATAAAATCAAATAAAAATTAAAAACTCACAATTAATTGATAATTTATAATCAAATTAGCTAATTTTTAAACTTATTTAATGAAGATCATACTAGATAATATATACCATTTATACTTGTTGCAACTCTCCCTAACAAACGGCAAATGGGTCCAGAAAACACAACAGAACTCACAACCAGCCCCAATATGCAAGATTTAAGTACATCCAACGGGACTGAAGAACCCAAGAGACCAGCAGGACAGAGAAAAGTTATTTGAGAAACCCAAGTCACAGAAGAATTCTGTAAGGATCAAAGAATGCAGAATTTAATATCCAGATCTCTTGAGTGCAAGATAAAAAAGTCCCTTCACTCCTATCATTCCCATTGAGATTTTTTAAATCATAACCTGTTTGATAATAAAATTGTTAAGCTCATTTTACCAAACTTCTTGATAACAATACCTATGATTGATAACAATGCCTCCTAAATCTATTAATATTGACCACACTGGTCAGGACATATTTGATTTGCTGCCTATTGTGGTACAGGATGTGGTTAAAGAGCCATTAAACCCAAGTCTACCTTGGGTCTAAGAGCTCTCCGCAAATACATCACAAACATGAAACTAGAGCAGCTCAAGGTATGCCAGGTATTCCTTAGTGGTCATCAAGACTAAATGGCTGCCCTAGAGGGAGATTACCTCTCTGTGGCTATTGGCCAGATGTCCACAACAATTGAAAAAATGCAATAACAATAGAGAATTAAATGACCTAAAATTTAATTTAAATATATAAAATAAAATTCATTGTATTGGGACAACAGCACAAATTTTTTTACCATGTTCTAACCTCCTACTAGATCATGACAATAATTTTACACCATTGAAATTTGGGATGTATCTGATTTATAGATTAGTTGCAATAAAAAAAGTGAAAAATTATTGGGAAAATATGACTTAGAACACCCAAAAAACTCTTTACTAATCTAAAGCTGTAAGCATAGGACCGCTTTTATTATAGTAATTTATATTCATCAGGTAATTGGGAGCCATTTGAGCTGTAGTCTGATAGAAATTGGGCACATAATTAGAAATGTAGATATATAAAAGTAAATCATAATTGTGTCTGTCTTTGTAAACAGTTTCAAATGTCTTTTGTAGTTTAACAGCATTAATCTATAGCTATAAACTATTATAAAAGTATAAAAGGTATATCTCTTATATAAAATCAACTAGAATTTAGCTATTTAAACCTTAAATTTGCATTATTTTTATAATAAAGACAGATAATTCTAATAAGATGATAGGGATCTAGTAATCCTCATAATTTAATTTATATGATTAAATATAAGAAAAAAACAGAAAAGAGCTGTAAAAAATTATCTACCAAACATAAACTTTTTACTTACTAAATGACAAGCAAGTTAGAAAATTATGATTTAATTGGGGGTTTTTGAATACAAATTTGGGTTTTTACAAAACAAAGCAATTTTTTCAATTGGAAGCTTGGACAATAATAAAAAACAATTATAAGTTAAGAATTTATTCAGAACAATTTATAGTTAGATCTTCAAACCAAAGAAAATGAGCTACAATACTTAATAAAACATATAAAAAGTTTATTTTTACCATAAAAAAGGAATAATAACATGAAAAAACTGGGTTGCTGTTTTATAATGCTTCTTCAAAAAAAAGAACTACACTTAGATTTATATTTAGATACAAATACTTAGTACATCAATAGTAGAATTGATTTTAGCAGAAAAAAGATAATTTTAAAGTTCATTTTAAAGGCTAATAAGTGATTATAAGATCCATTTTAGTAACATGCACCACTATGTTTTCTTTGAATTCTTTTTTAGTCCAAATACAATCTTTATTTTCCATCCATTTTATCAAGAAATCTCTAAGCTTGTTATTGAACACAGCATTAGCTAACATTAAGTGGTTTTTGAAAATTGAACATCTTAGGTGGAGTTGTAATAACTTCATTGAGATAGCTTAAATTATTTAAAACATTTTTTTTTTAGAAAATCATCTATAATCAAGAAACTTGGTATATGAGTTAATAATACTATTAAAAACAATACAAATTATTTTTAATGAAATAAAGTGACATAAAGCCACCATTAATAACTTTAACAATAAAATTAGATGAGATAGGAGATTTTTTGGTATTTTAAGGATCTTTAATAATTACCATTGTTTTATTATCCCGGATTTTTAGGCAAAAATCACAACTGAAACTTGTTTTTTTATTGCCTGTAATTACAATTTTAAAAATTTTCTAAATACTTAAAATCTCACTATTTAAATTCTATTATATCAATGGGACCCTACCCTAGGCCAAGTATAAAAGAACAAAAATTTATCATAAGAGGTTATTTGCTTTGTTTTTAGTTATCATTAATTGAGATTCATTAGTCAAACAAAATTAACCATAGCTAAAATCTTTATAGCATCTTAGTATGAGATTTTATATATATATAAAGAAACAAAAACTATTATATCAACAAGTTGTTAGGTCAGAATACATGATGACTTATGTAAAAATTGCAATAAATTGACTTTTAGTACAAGTCAACTTTTTTCCTTGATGTTTATTTTGCCAATTATAGTAACAACTTAATTAATAGTTTAGTTACTAAGACTAAAATGATTTGAATCTAATAGTAAAAAGAGGAAGGCTATCTTCTTATGTGTAATGCTCTACATAGATAAGTTTCTATTCTTCTAGACTTTTAACATATTTTTATCAAGTATTTTTATAGTAATTGTTTAAATTTCCTTATAATTTTCATACACTTTCTTATCCTTTTTACTAGCTACTATAGATAGGATTTTCTTAGAGAGGAGATATCAAAAGAAGCTTTTTTTATTCTTTAATTCTTGAATAGATGTTCAGAGGTGTGATTCTTCTTGTTTATAGCTTCATTGATATGCATACACCAATTTTCTAAGCTAGAGGTTGATTTTAGGCCATCTATGAAATAGTACTTATATCAAACAAAGAGTATCTTCCCCTTTCCCTTTATCCTGTATCTTTATACAACCAGTTTTTCAGTCCGATTTTTCTTAAATAAGGTCAAAAAGGTCCAGAAGATCTTTTATTTTTCTTCTTATAATTAGGCTTTACAAAAACATGAAGTGTTTGGTTTACTATAAACTTTATAATAAAGCCAAAGCCTGTAAACTTTTAATGATTCAATTGTTTTTTTTTTAGTATTCATTTTTTTCTTTTATCCAAGTTAGGTAATTTTGAAATCTTCTTAAGACATTAGCACAGTAAAAAAAGCACCTATGTGTAACAATACCAAAATGGCTTTGAAAGACTTGGCTTAAGCTACTTTATAGTTAAAAAAAAGGTTCTTATGATATGGATATGCAGTGGAAGGCCTCCTGTGACTTTTTTGTGACTTAATTTTATTTATATGTCAATTTTTAGCCTAAAGTCTTTATAAAATCATTTGATTCTTTATATTTCTCCTCATTTAACATGTAAAGAGTATCTTTATAGCAAGCTTGAGTCTGCTCATTCATAAAGATTAGAACATTGTACTTGCCTTCTCCTCAAGTTGGGCATGTATTGGCCAGAGCTACCTAAGGATCTTAGATACAATCCTTAATGTATCATCAGCCATTCATTAATTGACCTCAGAAAGTTCCCCAGTTTTTTTAGCGGAATAGCAGCTGACCCTGTAGTACTTATCTTGCTAAAAAACAGATAGAGAAAATTGCTCTCCTTGAGTGAATTTTAAAGAGAAGGGGTTACCTTGAGGGCCTTGAGGCTAGCTGGCTTAGCTTCAATATCCCAGCTCTTTCCTCCTTTAATAAAAATTATCCTTTTAGTAAAACTTAGGCCCAAAGATATTTATGAACTAGAAGTTTAAGGTAAACCAAATTCACTATTACAGATAATTTTGGATAATTTGTACTACTTTTTTGTGGAAATCGCCTCAAGAACCAACTTTAATCCTCCTGTAAAGATAGTCTGTCTTCATTAATGCATGTTTAATCTTAGTCTCTAATTCTTCCCCTTTCTTCTATCTGTATTATATCTTCAAAGGTATCATAGTTAATAGTAAATAGGGTCATATTAATCCCTTAGCCTTTAGAAACATATTATTGCTATAGGGACTAGCACATTCATCAATAGAACATAAGACAAAGCCAAATGGTAGAACCCTGAAATCCCTTTATAGGACATAGTTATGAAGCCAGGAGGCCATTTGGGTGGGAAGTATAAGGAAAAGACTTCACTATTACATATAATATAGGCTGTTATAAGAGTAAGCATCCAAAAGGATCTTTCAGACATCAAAGCCCTCTTAGTCTTTCTACAATTAGTAATAATAACATCATCCTCAGAACTAGAGCAGATATCAACAGTACCATCAGGGACCTCAAAAATCACTATCCTCAATGTATTGATATTCTTCATCATGAGCCCATTTGCCTTTATCTTCTATATATAAAACAGGATCAACTACATTTACTTTCTAATTTCTACTTCATTTATTTTTCTTTCTTCCTCTCTGGTTGCAGATTTTTGGGTCAAAAACTCATCTACAAATAATTTGCTAAAGAGCTTAATTGACACCCTTCTTCTTTCTTCTTTCTTCTTCTTCCTATATATATTTTTGATACTTTTATAATCAATAAATTCATTATAATCAAATTTTTTTTGACTCTTATTTTTTCATTTAATCTCTTCCTAGGAAAGATACTAATGATTACTCTTCATTAATTCTGTTTACTACTTCTTAATTTATTATCTCCATCTTTAGTATTAGGAGGCCTTTTTAGCTTCTTCTTGTTATATTTAAGAAGTTAAATGCTGCTTATTCCTCCTCCCATCTCAAAAAAAACAAAATTGATTCCTTTCTTGCTATGATAAATTAACTTTTTTTTCTTTTTTTAAAATTTTCTATAATAATGTTTAATTTTCACCATCTAATTCTAGCTCCAGATTTATATAGAAAGATAGCAATTTTTGATTGAAAGTGTCTTGGACAAAGAACAGTAAATGATATTTAAGATATTGAAGATTCACATTACTACCTTCATGTTGGGACAAAAAGTCAGTTATAAAATTTGGGAAACTTTAGAAAGGTTCCAGAATGAGATTTCCAACCTTTGAGGATACCTCAAGGGTCCTTTTTTTAGGCATAGACCCTTAAGGGTGGCTCATAGGTTCTGGAATGGTTTCTAAATCTGTTTAAATTAAATTCTTTTTTCCAACATTCTCTCCTGTAAAATTTAATTGTTTGGGATGTTAATTTAGGGCTTTTAGAAATTTATGAAGGTGTTTTAACTCTATCAGGACTTATGGCATTAGGCAGATAGGCATTGAAAGGTTCTTATAATCCTAAAATTGAGGTATACTGGTTATTATATTCTCTAGTATTTCAAGATTGAGGACCTTAGGCTAATTTATTCTCAATCTGCTTTAGTGAACTTATAGCCAAATAGAATGTACTTATTTTCAAATAGAGTAGAATACATAATATGCATTAAAAAAGTAGTGATGATGTATTATAGATATTAATATTATAAAAATCTATTTATGCTAAATTATTTTATTAAATTTTTCAAAGTTTATTTAAAAAAACTTTGATTCTGGTATTAGGAAAAAAATAAGATTTAATTATAATAATTAAAGAACAATAAAAGAGAAATTTTAAATTTTCAATATGAATAGGTGACAAGATAATTCTATAGATAAAAGTAAAGACTAATTGCTAGTCTTATACTATATGAATATGTATTTATTACTGATAGATTGCATAAAAGTGATAAGTAATTTTATTTAAGCAATTTTAATTTAAGTAGAATTTACAAATCTATATAATAGAAACACATTAAAAATTATTTTAGAGTTGATCTAAAATAGTTGTTTTTCAATTGTAATTTAGAAAAACTACATATCATAAAGTTTCTAATTCTGAAAATAATTTTACCTTATCAATGTATTAAAATTATTAATCAGAAATATCAGGTACTTAGAATTATAGTATCAGAAAACTTTGATATATCATATATTAATTTATGATAAAATCCTTTTTATAATAATTTTAACTTATTTGATTTTTTTAATCCCAATAAGATATATAACTTCAAGTAGATATAAATTAGGCATAAATTGCCCTGTTTAGACTATATATACTAAGTTTATTGCACTGCTTCTATTTTAAATTCATTTTTTCTTGGTATTTCCCCTTTTTGATTCAGTCAGTTTTTTCATTACTATTAAGGCAACATTAAATAAATTAAGAGATTTTATTTTACTTTGTACTTCTTCCCAATCCCAAACAAATTCCTATAAATTTTTTCTTATCTATGCAGATCTGATTAGTGATAGAGTGCTCAAAAGCATTTGAATTCTAAAGCACTTAGCCCTATAGATAGATTTAAAATAACAAAAAAAAGTTCTGAGATAAAAATTTATATGATTCTATACGAGTATACTATCAGGGACCTCTTTAATTTTAGTTATTATTGTTCCTCATTTTCATACAACAAATTGGAACTAAGAAATAAATCATCTAATAACCAATGAGAGAAATTGTGGTAAGATAGAACTAGTGAATAAGAATCTGTTAAAAAAAGAGGTTTTACTTCTATCAATAATGTAGACAGAAAAATTTATCATATTGTATTGGTAAAAATTAAGACATAATTTACTTTGGCTCAAATTACAATGTAGAAACACCAGAAGTTTTTTTTATAATTTTTAATATAAGTAGGTTTCTTTTATTCTATAAAAGTTATCATAAAAAAGTAGATAATTTTTAAGATAAAATTCATTGAAGAACCATGGGGTTTATAACTAGAATATTTAGTTTGGTGACAGGACTAAAACATCAGGTTTTAAAATTCTTATCAGGCTATTAATATCATTTGGTTCTTAGAGTAATAGTATCTGTAAGGTTATTGACTTTAGAAAGCCAAAAGTTATCATTTGGTTTGAATAACTTCTTGTTTTTGTTTTTTTGAAGGATCTTTTTAAGAATTTGTAACATTTTAGTTATTTTTTAATTTTTATAATTAAGCTTTTAATTTAGATAAAGAAAACTTGTGTTCAAGGTATTCAATCTTTAAGCAGTATAAAAAAAAGCGTAGCTGCTTATTAACAATTAAAAGCTTGTATATATCTTTGATCAGATTAAACAAAAGTATTGAATCTCTATTAGTCCTATTATATTTTTTTTGGTGATTTGCTATGTTCAGAGTCTAAATATATTAAATGCACTTAAATTTTATAGTGTTGTCTACTCAATAAAGTCACATAATAGAACACTATTTTATTCTACACACTGAGTTTTAGATTGTTAATATCTATTAATTCATTGCTTTTTGGCAGTTCTTTGGCTTAATTGAAATGAAGATTATGTTCAGCCTTCTTGCACTCCTCTTATCAATATAAGTGTAAAATATTAAACTTATTATTATTAATAATTTTTATATTTTATAGTTGAAGCCTTTGATTTTATATATAATTTTGGAAACTATTTTATTTTATTTCTCTGTAAATCAGTGACTATATTAAAAACTTATTATCTACTACAAAAGTAATATTATATATACGATTTTACTTAATTATTAATTAATTCACAATTATGAAAGACTTAGTCAACAACCAATTAAACAATAAAGAATATTTACTACAATTCCTCACTATAGAAATACTTTTATTAATTGTGATTCAAAACATACTTCCATAGAATTTCCTAAAGGTAAAAGATTATTAGTGGATATATCTTTGCAATTATAATTAGTTTTTTGTATTCCATAATTCATAGTAACAACTATCTAAAAGATAAAGTATTATGAGTTAGTATATAAACCTCAACCATAGTAACTTTTATTCTAAAAAATTATAAGTTAATCATATTTAACTATGGTATAACACCAAGAAAAAGTAAGTTACAAAAAGAATTCTAATCAAAAAATTCACCCATATATTGGGGAAATTGTTAATTTTCCTGTCAACATAGAGCCAAGCACAGACATTAAAGGAATGTTAAAGCCCCAGAAAATACAATACAACAGACACTAATCAGACCAACTAAGGTAATTAAAAATCATATATATGATATCCCAAGTACCAATAGGAAGTCAAAAATATAAATAGTCTTCTAAGGTTAGAAAATGGAAGTTCTTTATAGGGAAGATACATTTTTGAGTGCAACATGAAAAATTCAGCACAAAGAAATAGGAAATCTTTCAACTTGGCAATTGTAAAAAGCTAAAAGGAGCTTTTTTGTAACCTTGGAAGTCAGGGGATCTATTTATTTATTTCAAATAAAGACTTAAATGAATATGAGGGGAGTCCAACAAAAATGTATAGAATACTCCTCAAAGTAACATTTAAAGATATATCATTAGTAAATATTTACAATAGCTGACCAGGTTTGCATTAAATCCATTTATATATAGCAAAAGTATAAAGTCAATTTCAATGAACCAATATGAGGGAGAAGGTAGCAGAAAAAGCCCAGAACCCTGTTTGGGACTTTTCTAAGGACCAAAAAATTTAAAGTCAACAGAAAAGGAAAAGATAAATAAAATTTATAATAAAAAAGAACAAAAATAATCATTTAGAATACCCTCTAGAAAAATAGAACAAAAACAAAAGTATTTTAAATTATTGTAAAGGAATTGATGGTAAAACCAGTTGGCTTACATAAAAAATTTGATACTAATAGAATTAAGAATAATAGTAAAAAGAAAGTTAAGAATAAGGAAGTTGAACAGTTCTAGGAAGTGAATTTAGTCTAATAATAATTTGGAGGTGGAGCCCTAATATAAAGTGTGGTAAGCTCAGGTGGATAGGACCTAGACTCTTTTTCATTAAAACCGCTATCAGAAACAGATATACAAAATTAGTTTATGAATGGTTTTCATAACAAAAAATAGTTTTATTACTCAACATTTAAAGTTTCTGGGGAAAAACAACAAAAGATGAAATTAGGACTCTATTCTCCCAATCAAGAAAAAAAAAGTCTTAGTTCTTTTTAGTCCCCTCACACCACCTACTATCATACTAGTCATACTTGATCTTGTCATTACTACTCCAATCTCTTATCATCTGGAGATCCCTGCCAAAAGTGTTCCTTTTTTCCTTTATGGATCATAACCACAAGCTAATCTTATATTTAAACCCCAAACACTATTTTGAAATAAACACGTTTTTCCTATTATTTGCTATTAAGATACTGCTATTATAATATTTTTTAATAACAACTTCCCCTATAATACTAATTAAGAAAATTAAGATTACAACAGTGGTAGCAGCGGAAGGTTTACTTATCCTTTCAGTAACAATGAAAGAAAACCATACCCCCAGTAACTTCTTTCAGTCACCCTTTT
>CAOJZF010000450.1:0-24043 GCA_948465475.1 Thalpophila matura
CTAGCTTATAGTACCTTTTCAACTGTCTTCTATATGTATAAGCAACTTATTGGTGATCTTTGGTAAATTAAAAAGAATTTTATTTCCATGGTACATGTCTTTATAACTAGTCAGAATACAAGTGAATATAACTCTTTCTTGCTAAAAATCAAGGATAAGATGGACCAAACTTGCACTGAACAAGAGACAGACCCCCAACCAGAAAAAAGGACCTACACCAAGTCCTCCAAGGGGATGAGAACCAAACCAGTCTTTCAAGAGCCCAAAGAAGGCCGCTGATTATGGAGCACAAAGACACTAGTTATAATTTTGCACTCCTTGTGGACTTTGAAGGTAGCTCAAGATTAGGCCCTTCCAGACTGTCTTTAATGTTATCCCAGTTGGCTGATTCTTCCACTTACAGCAGGCCCTCAACAAGAACAGGAGAAAAATTAAGACCATATCCAACTTCATTCTGGCTGACTCATCCTTTCTGGACAAGAAGCACTTTGTCTGCTTTGCTGCCTTGGCCCTCATTGGCCCCCAGAAACTCTTGGAGGTTTACAAGGCATTCAAGGAGTAACCTTATATAGTTCAACACAATGGCCTATCTGAGGACTTCACAGAATACTTTAAAACCAATGAATTGGTAAATTCAAAGACTGCCTTGGCTGGACTGTCAACAAGGTAAAATGGAACGTTTACCCTCAGTCCAAAAGGGGCTTATAAAGATTGCCTGATCAATTAGTCCCTGGAATTACCGCTTTCAGAATTTTGTTGCTGGCAACAATTCTCCTCTCAAACAGGCTCATCAAGAAACTCCAGAACCAGCAGAAGCTCTGCAAACTCCATTTTGGCAAGGAGCATGGACACCAGAAACAGAAGACCCAGAATAAGACATCTTTTGCAATAGCCTCCAGAGCCAGAATAGCCCTCAGTATTCTCATCAAGGAAGGTGCAGAATATAAGTACCTACTCAATATTGCTGGTTCTTAATTTAATATTTTTTTTTTTTTTTTTTATCTTTTATTTTTATTCTTTGAAAAGTAAAATTAAAAGATAGAAACTATAAAACTATTTACTTTAGAGGTAGAAACTAGTAGTAATTATCTTTTATGCTCTGTAAAGAAATCTTGGCAAATTTTACAAATTAATAGTATAAGAATAGCAATTATCTGAGTGAAAATTATAAGTTAAAATATATAGACAATATAAAGTGAATCTCAATTTCTAAAAATTTTCTATTAAAAAATAAAAGAGTCCATAGATGTAATCTTTGTAAAATTCTGAACCAGAGAGTATTTCAAATCTCAAAACATATTCATTTTTAAATAATATGTTGTTAGTTTTTTTTAGGGGGGCTCTTACATGTAGGCTGAAAGATTTGAGTTCCAAGATAAGGGCAAAGCATTTTTGATCCAAGATTAAGGTTTTCTAAGATTTAATTTACGGTATAAAGGTCTAACCCAACTTCTTGGCGGCTAAAACTTACCACGAGAATTATTCTGATAATTATATAATTACAGATCATTGATTTTTAATCCTTTTGCTTGCCTAGCATTATGTTTTATGATATTGGATCAGTAATACTTGATCTATTCCCTTTTAGGGTTCACTCTTAGCTTATGTCCTTTTTCTTATCCTTAAGGGGTACTTAGCATCCTATATTCTCTTGCCTTAGTCTGGCTGCTTATTTCGTTCATCTGATTGTTTACACCTACTATACACTTCATAAGTCTGCATGTAGTCCCTGGTTAGTCAAGTGGTTCTAAATTATACCTTTTATATTATATCTCTAAAAATTGGGCTAAGTATGAATCTACTGACACTTAAAGGCGGTGTTACAGCTAACACTTGTAAGGCAGCTACATGGTTGATGGTGGCCACTATTTGAGAAAACCCTACTCCTGAGTTTCCTTTTTGTTCTGGTGCATGTCTGAGAGGATTTCATTCCCCTCTTGTTCTGTTAGTGCTGTGATTTATCTGAATTTTTTAGAGGCTGCCTCAAAAGGAATTGTTACATGCTTGTACAAACATTTTGATCAATGGCTGCATTGAGGATGGGGTTGTTTACTGACCCTCCCGCTGAGTTACTATTTTTGTTTTTATTTACTTAAATTATCACTATTATCAGTGTAACTGAGTTTTAATATTTCTCCAAAGATAAATAATTAATAAATAACTGTTCTGTAAAAACAAGATAGAGTTTATTCTTTAACATTGATTTTCTTACACCTGCCTTCATCCTTTGTCTATTGCCCCATGGTAATTGTCTTCCTTTATCTGTTCCCTCAAATTTGTCTTTTTTGAGACTTAATCTGATTTTAAACTGTACAATTTTTCCCTCAATTCCTGTCTGGCTTGAATAGCCCAAATTTCTTGTCCCAATCTCCACTTGGCACTACAATTCCTGATTAGCTACTGGGACACTGCTTGCAAAAATCCTACTGCTATCTTTAGCCAAGGTGGACTTGGGCTCATCCTGACTCTCCTCAGAATATCTTTTAGGAATTGCAGGTGCATCTTTTCAAATCATATAATTGAGTGACCAGCTTGATACTTTGCATGATACAATGGCCCCACTTTCTGTCCTGTGATAACTCCAGTCCACACCACTTGATTGCACCACTCATGTTAGCTGTAGCCATTTGACATATCTCTATCCATACCAAGTTTCTGGTCCTGAATAATCCTTTGAGTTTCCCTTTTATCTTCCTTCTACTAAGGTCTCATTTTGTCTGCCCCTGGTATCCTTGATTTTTCTCCAATACCAATTCATGCAACATAAGAATTTGACTCATGTGGTTCTAAACCGCTTCCTTGTAGTCCTCATCTGTCTCATATACTGTAAACTTTAATTCCTCTGCTGTCACTGCTTCCTTTTTATACAACATACTAAAAGGTAACTGGCCCGTTTCTTGGTGAGGCACCATCCTGTGGGCTGAGATCACAATGTATAAGGCCTGTGTCTAAGTTGTGACTTTGTTTACTTTTGTTATGCGTGAAGACTCCTTGTTTGTTTAAATCACCTGTTCCATTAGCCCCTTGCTATCCAAATGATATGCTGCGGTTATACTATGCTAATTCAAACTCCTCAAACATGCCTCACATCCTTGTTGATGTGTACAGAGCTCTGTTTTCTTCTTGTACCCAATCCAAGCATCCATGTTGGTATATTATGCTCTCTGAAAAACCCTTCTATAGTGATCAAGATCTCTTGTTTGACTACCTTGGCTTTGATCCAACTCATGAACCTGTCAATTGCTACTAAGAAAATCAATTGTTTCCTATTCTCCTACATGAATTTACCTGTTTCCATAAATATCATTTCAAACAGATATATTGATTCTATTGGTCTTAAGGAAGGGTACTTTTTCACTATGGACATCCAATCACATGCCAGACAAGATTCCATGTACCATTTGATTTCCTTCACCATCCTTTTCCAACAGTATCAGACCTTTATTGCTCCTATCATCTTATGCTCCTTTAAGTGTCCAATGTGGACCCAATGAATCCCTCTTAGCACCTCCATCTGGTCCTGTGGCTTGACCAAGATCAGCAACTCCTTCTTCTCTTTTCTTTCTGTCCAGGACTGATCCCTTGTCGCCACAAATGACTGATGTGCTAGCATTTCTGCCGCCTGGTACAATTCCTTTCCCCAGTACACAATCTATATGTTGTATACCATAAGTATCCTGGCTCACTTCTGCTTTATTCCTTCCAACAGTACTTTCCTCATCAAATTCTTAGTTCTGTTGTGGCTGGTTATGATTTTAAAATGCAATCCTGAAACATATGGCTTGAAATACTGTATTGCCCATATAATAGCTAGGCTTTCTTTTTCTTCATTGGAGTATTATTTTCCACTAGCTTCATTGCCCTGCTTGAATATGCCACCAGCAGCTGCTCTCCCTGATGTTCTTGGGTCAATACTGCTCCAAGCCTATTTTCTTGTGCAATGGTTTTGATTTAAATTTTTTCCTCCAGTCCAGGAGTCACAGTACTGGGTCTTGAACTAGTTTCTCCTATAATTGTTGTAGGATATCCTCCTGCACCAGTCCCCATTTAAATATTTAAAAAATCTCACATTTTCCTTGTGTTAGTGCTACCAACAGCTCTGCTAGTTTTGCACATCCCAGGATAAATTTATCAAAAGAAGTTGACTCCTTTAGGACTCTTTGCACCTCTGTTACTGATGTTGGATTTTTCATCCCTTAGTTGCCTTGAATTTCTCTGTATTGGTTTAAATCCTCTATGCCAACACCTCATGCCCTGATACTAGTACTTGGGGTTAAAAACACACTTGTCTAGATTGACCTTGAGGTTGGCTTGGTTCAGCATTTTTATCAACTCATCTAGGTCCTTCAAATGTTGCTCTATATTGGGAGAGTATACTGTGATATTGTCAATGTATAGTGCTACACACTTGGGTTGCATAATTCCAAACATTTCGTCCATAATTCTCTGAAAGACGACCTCAGTGTCTTCATTCCCATTGTCAACAATCTCCACTGGAACAGCCCTCTGGGAGTAGTGAAGGCCGTTACCTCTTTTGGCTGTTTGTCCAACTGTAGCTGATGGTATCCTTTGGTTGGGTCCATTGTCATGAACAATATGGATCCCTTCATTGCTTCTAGATGGTCTTCAATTTGGCGCATTGTGTATGTATTATTTATAATGTCTTTTTTGATCTGTCTGAAGTCATTACACACCTGTAAGGACTTGTCCTTTTTCTGTATGTATACTTTAGGTGCCACATATGGGCTTATGGACAGCTCAATCAGGTTTGCCTGTGCCAATTTCCCCAGCTCTGCCTTGATTGCCCTGGCCATGCCCAGAGTCATTCTTGGAGTGTACCCCTTGATTGAGGCCACCCAGTTCAGTTTGATTTGGTATTCAAAATATGTCAGTCCCATGTTGTATTTGTTTCTAAAAACCACTGTAACCTATTTTTATAATAATTTTGCCATCTGGCCCCTCCATGGGCTCAGTAGATATTTTATGTGTTTGTTAAAATAAAATCAAAGGGATGGAAAAATAAGATCATAACTGTTCTTTATTAAAATGGTGCTCTTTGTTCCAGACCAAACTTCCAACCCATTCCTCTTTTTGAATGGTGTAGTTACCTAGTCTTTGATTGGCCAATTCCACCAATGTTGCTTTCCCTCCTGTAGCCACTTACACCATCATACTCCTCTCCAACGGTTTTTCTCTTACTGGCACAAACCAATAAGTCTCATTTGTTTCTAGACTGTAATGGTGTACTTTGATCTCTCAAGTCTCACCTGGTGCCATCTAATAAGTTCCCTAACTATATACCTGCCTACCAATTTGTACCACAAGAGCTCTTGGACTCTTAAACCCTTTAATGGGTAAAGCCTACCCTCTTATTCTTATGGCATTGGTTACAAGATCTATCAACGCCTCATTTTTCTTGACCCAGTTAACTCCCAACATAGTGTCAAAGTGTGATCCCTCAACAGCCACTGCCAGTGACTTGATTGATTTCCTCCTGTCATAACCCTTAGTTTTATGAACACCAACCATTTTTTCTTGGTGGTTCCTTCTGCTGATCTTAACACTAATTCCACCTACGTGGCAGCCACAAGTCCCAGTGGTTTGACACACCCTCTTGAGATGATTATCCCCAAGCATCTTGTGTCTACCACTACCATCACTGCCTGACTTTCTACCCATTCTGCTATGGTGACAGCCGCTTTTTCCGTCCATACAAAGTTCTTCTCATCAATCAAGGCTTGAGACACATGTGCCCAGTCCATTTGTTCCTCTTTTGGCGCGCTGATAATCTTCTCTAGTTTTCCCTTTGTTGTCACAATTATCATCTCTCTGTTGTCTGTTGCCACAGCTTTGACCTCTTCTGCTTTATGGCCCCCTTGCCTTTATCTCCAAGTTGCCTGCTGTTCCCCAGTGTCTCTTCCCCTCAATGCATAGTTGGCCTCTGGAATGGTGACGTTCCCAAGAGAAAATTTCCCATCATTTACTCTTGTCTTCCTTTAACCAACTCTTTCTTGTCTTTTCCTCCCTTGGACATTTTTGATAAAAATTTCCTTCCTAATTACACTTGTAATATCTCTTCTTTTGGGCCCCCTTTTCCAATATCAACTCCCTTAAAAATAGTTTGATTTCCTACCTTATAATGGGACCCTCTGTTGCTGTAGCCACCAAACCCTTTTTCTGGTTTCCATCCTGTAAAATTTCTTCTACCTGGGTAGCAACCAGGGCCAATCTTTACTCCCCTGCACCATGTGTCTCAAGGCTCCAGGTTGCTGTACTGTTGTACCTCTTCCAGAGTTGCTTCCCATGATAGACCCCTCCTATAAAGGCTCAACGTGAGCAGTTGTAATACTTTCCAATAGCCCTGTAGGAATACCTCAATGGTCATCTTGGTGTCAACATCATTTTAAAGAACCATCCAAACTCTTCAAGTCTTGACGCTAAATTCTGACGTTCTTTTTCTTGTCTTGTGTCTTCTTTTGGGCTGCCATGAATGCATCTTTGGGTAACATTGGCCAACATCATGTGTCTTTGGATTTTCTCTCAAAATTGTCCCAATTGTCCGCCTGTTTTTTGAGGAACCAAGTTATGACTCCTGGTCTACATAACACCCCAAACAATTTGACTTTTTTATGCATCTGACAACCCTGCCATTTGCAATCTAAAGATCTTAATAAATTGGTACCTTTTCTTAAATTAGTGTCAGAAGTATTTCATTTCTGGTAACATGCTCAGCTTTGACTACAACCATTGGCACTTGTTCTGGGCATAGCTCCCTATAGAGCTCTCCCCTGTTGGGCTTCAAGGTTGCGGCTAAAACTTGTAAGGTAGCTATATGGTTGACAGTGGCCGCTAATTGAAAAAACCTCACTCCTGAGTGTCCTCCTCGTTCTAGTGCATGTATGAGAGGAAGTCATCCCCCTCTTTTTCTGTTAGTTCTGTGATATATATCTGAATATTATTAGAAGCTGCCTCAAGGAAACTGTTATATAATTTTATAATTATCTGGTCAATGGCTGTATTGAGGATGGGATTGTATACTGACCCTCCCGCTGAGCTACTATTAATGTCCATATTTGCTTAATTTATCTCTATTCCTATGTTATTAAGTTTTACTATTTCTCCAAAATTAACATTGATAAAATACTGTGTTGTACACCAAGCTGAAGTCTATTCTTTGATTTTGATTTTCTTATGTCTGACTTCAGCATTTGTCTAATAGCCTATGGTTTTATTCTATAACTTTGTTTGTTCCCTTGGATTTGTCTTTACAAAACCTCCTTATTATAATATTTCACTGTACCATTGTTTCCTCGATTTTTGTCTGGCTTAATTAGCTCTTATTCCCTATTCAATATCCTTGGCACTATAGGTGGCCATCCGTCCTAAGCTAATTTTACTACATAATTCTTATTAGATTTAAAGAAACTTTTGGCTTTTGTAAAAAAAGCAGATAGTATCAGTGAGCACTTTTGGCCTCAATCATGTCCTTAACCCCCTGAATTTTTCCCTTTTAATTAACACCTTTTTCTCTTGTTGTGATTATAAATTTTCAGACAATAAACCTTAAGAAAATTATTTACCCCAATTATCAATGTATATCTCTACAGTTAAATAAACTTCTTTTAACAGACAGAACTTACTACAATGTTTATGGATGAGATTCAAGTTGAAGTTAGATAATGTGAGTTACTACCAGCAATATTTACAACATAAGGTATGTTTAGGAATGTCTCTCTCTTGGGTATAAATTTGGTAGTACTCAGAAAATGATACTAATTTTATCAAAGAATTTATTTCTGACTTTATAATTTTTAGATTATTAATTAGTGGAAATAAATTCAGGTTTCTAATTGTTAAAGCTTTCAGGTCTTAATAGTCTGTTTTTAAATAGGCATTTTTGTTACAGAAAAATTATTGCTTCCCTACAAAATTATTAACTTAGTAATGTAAAGATTTGTTTAATATAGTTTAATAGTGTAAAAACTACTAACTATGTTCTTGTGACAAAATTTGATTTCTGATTATAATAAGTTAGAGATATTGTGAGATATTTTACATAAAAAATTTAGATGTAGAGGAAGATTCTAAGAAGTATGTCTTTAGAGAAATAAAGTATATTGTAAAAAAAATCGATCTTGTTTTATAGTAGATTCCTTAAAGTTTTCTAAAACCAGTTTCTTATATCTTGGTTTAATGGGAGTTTAAGCTAGTGATATCAATTCTATTCAATAGATCTCAATAGATTGATCAGCAAGTTCAATAAAGAAAGCAGTTTGCCCATGAGTTCTATGAGACCAATCCCACCTCAAAGGATTTTGATAACTTAGGATGTGCTTCTATGAGTTTGACCAATAACCTTACTGGTTTAAAATTATGAACTGATCCCTGGAGATAGAAATAGTTACTCATTGGCTGATGATAGTTGAGTTTATCTTATATTCAGATAGTATATAGTTGTGCCAGCCCTTGTGCTTTTATTTACTATAGACTCAAAGATTGCACTGTTATATTTTGATGGTAAAACCTCTATTAAATCCAAATGATGATAATCTACATTGGCCCAACTAATGATATGAATGCAGAATTGAATAGTCTTGCTGTTAATACCTAATATTCTGATAATTATTGGATAATATTGATGATTGGCTACACCAATTTTTCTACTAGTATTGACTGTAGGTTTAAAGAATTTTAATTAGTATGCATACTTGTTGTGAATGATGTTTTTATAAAACGCATTTTAGTACTTTATTCTTTTGGAAAATAGTCACAAGTTTCCTAGCCATTAGTTGCTAAAATAAATTAATATCAATGATAAATAGTTTTGCTTTATTAAATCCCTAATTATAATAAAACCTATAGATAGCAATTAATTCTGGTGCTGATAGTAACCACTTAGAAAAATACTTACTAGTGGAAGAAAAAACTATATCTTTCTTCCACATAAGACTTATTGTGGGTGAATTAAAACATCACATAATATATTGTAACTGTTACTATCTAAAGTTCTAGACTAATTAAGAGTATACCAGTAGATTGGGGCCAGCCTTAAATAGGATCCTATCAGTTTGATTAGTAAAAGTAGTTGTTTAAATCAATCTTATCTAAGATTTTTAAGTATTCTTTTAAAAAAACTAGAAATAATTCTAGACTTTTGAATCCTGGTGCTCCTTGATGATCAAATGAAAAACATATATAAAGCTATTTACATTGCTTTCAGTTATTGGCTCCGTCTTTCTCACTTGTACTGTATCAGAAAAGACATAGACTTATGAAAGTTGATGTATATTTATAATCACTGAAGATGCCCTTTTGATGGTAATTTCAAAGAGAAAATTTGACAATTAATCAACAATTTCAGAAAAACAATCACTAGATTATGACAATGCTTAAATTATGATAAATAATTTTTTTTTTGACTAACATCACATAATTAATGTTGTATTTTTAAACCTGTCTTGATAATATATATTCTTCACTTGTTTATTAAATCAGATTTTTTATAACTTATTTTCATCTAAATGTGAGAATCCTGCTTCTGGGTATGGATACAAATATCATTAGTTCATTTATTCAAAACATTAAATAAGATCTTTCATAATACTATTCATATTATTCAATAAGTTTTAATATTTTAAGAAAAAAAATGATATCATGAATTTCAGATCCCCCCAAGTTCAAGTATCAGTATTACTAGCACTAAATTGATAATAAAGCTAAACACTTTTACTATTTATAGCCTAAGATTGATCAGCTAGTATAGTATTTAAATCTTAATAAATAAGGGAATATTTGACTTTCATAAAAAGAGATTGAAAAAAGATTGTTTTATATACAGCATATAAAATTTCATTATGGCAATATTAAGAAAAAAAGAGCCTGTAAGAAAGTTATACTTTTAACAGAATAGGAAGATGATTTAGCTTTGGAGGTATATGATCTCATGGTTCTAAAATATTGTATATATAAAATGGAAAGAAGATATTAAGTTTATCAGACTATTTTGATATTATACAGGATAAAATGTACTTTTGGCCAATATTTTTACCAACCTTTTAACAAACCTTAATGATGAGCCACTAAACATCTCTTCATTTGAGTTTGCTTTTATTAGATTATATATATTGGTTTCTATTAATATTTATGATAATTACTGTAAGCATCTAATTGATTTTATCATGAATAATATTCAATTACCTTTTTCAAAATTTCCTTATGCAGTAGATAAAGATTTAGAAGAAGATTAGAAAACCATTGTCAAAAATTTTATAATACCCTTAACAAAAATAGAGTTAACCACTACTCTTTAATAATTTTCTTGACATGCCTATTTGTTGCAAGTTTCAACTATGCAAGCCATTAAAGTATATAGAAATAGAAAATGGGTGGCAATCTCGATTTTATTTTAGTCCCTCTTAAGTACCAGACTTATTAGCCTTTTGAAAACCAGGTTATTAAGCTTATTATCAGGTAGAGTTGGCACACTAGTAAACCTAAAGTAACTAAAGAACAAAAATTATAATCAGCAAGAACATTATGATTTAGACTAAAGCTCAAGAATTCCAAAGATCGCTTTTAAAAAAGTGTGCTTTAAGGTCAAGGAGAGACAAGGTCATTAATGTTGTTGGTAGGTTTTATAGTAATCTCTAGTACCAGACCTCAGTATAGAAAGTGAAAAACTTCACTACATAAAACTTGTTCAATAAAAATTTCTCAATTCATATATAAGGATCTGTGTATTAAAGTCAGAGACAAAATTTTACATAAAAACTTGCAAGATAACATCATTTTTTCACCTTTTTAGATAAATCTAAGATAATTTAAAATTAATAATGGGCATTCCTAATGTAAAGAATCTTCTTCTGTTACCTGTATTGTGCTACCACAATTAAAATAGATATCTACAGAAAGATAGATTTATCATGAAAGTTAGTATAGTATAAGAGAAACTGCTAAGAAGATGAAAGATGCTAGCATTAAAAAATGTAAGATTTGTCACTTGTTGGGAAAGTAATTTAATTTCCCTGTAATGTGTTTATAAAACCTCTATCTCCTCATTTGTTAGCCCTACAAGCTCAATCAAATCTGTTTTGAAATTATACTAAGATTATTATTATCTGCCACTATTGTTCCTTGTATGTGATTAAGACAAGGCTTGCCTTTTTCTATATTTTTAACTACAGGAGAATCCAATAGCGCAATTAAGATCTTATGATCCTTAATTTAAATAGGAAATTAGCTGAATAATCAACATTTTTGATAGTTAATAACATTTTTTGAATCTTAAAAGGTAATCACAATAAAAGGATTGAGTGGAAAGCACCTTATTTTAGGTGTTTAACTTGAATTATAAAAGGTTAGATAATTTAGCCTCTTATAAAAAAAGTATAAATATTTGCACTGAGTAAGAAAAATCAACATTAATTAACACATGTATAACACCGACGTGTTTGTAGTTGATATTTTTGTTTATTTGGGAAAAGAATTTTTTTATCTTCCTATTTTTGATTCTTGCTTGCTGATATGACTTTATATGATTGTAGCATCAGCTGGTTTAATTAAATGCTCTCTCATCATTTAATAAGTACTTGATGATTTCATAAACCAAGCTTATAGCTTGTTAAGTTATAAATGCAATCATTCTAAACGCTTTTTTAAATAAAAAAGTGTGGGTAGCTTCTCTAACATCTCAAAGATCTTCTTAACGGCTTCTTCAACCTCCACTTGTGCTACTGTTGAAAGATACTTATGTTTGTTGCAAAGGATGCATCAAATGATCTCTCTTCTCTCTTTTAACGTCTATTCAAAGATGTCCTTCACTACTTAATTCTAAACTCTAATCTCTCCTTGGAAAACATCCACCATGATATCCCTTAACAGGTCATACTTTCTAAATCTATTCCAGATGATCCTACAAGATATAATTTTAACTAAATAGTTATAAATTCTGTTTGCTCTTTACATGTTATAATTCTTTTAATAAATGTATTTTTAGAGTTAAGGCCCCTCTTTAAAATATTTTGCCAAGTCCCTACTTAGGCAGATGTTTCAAGGCTTAGTTAGGTCTTTTCCTAGTCATACTGAGCTCATTAAATTTCTCCTTGTTGTTACATTAAATAGAAAAATCTGGTCTCCTTTTGATTTCTTTTGAGATTTGATAACATCTTAGTATACTTGGTTTTCAGATTCACTGTAGTTTATAAATCATCATTAAGTGTTTCTCTTATAATTTCTTACTATTATTGAATCTCTCTGGCGCCATAATTTCCTTTTATAGCCTTATGAGCCTCTTTTTATGCAATTTTTATTAATTAAATTGCCAAGCTTAGTTGATTAGATGCCCTATAGATAAAGCAAGTTTAAACTAACATTTTCTATTTTGGAACTTCCCATTGATTCTCCTTATTACTTTTTTTGTATATAACCTTTTATGTATTGCCTTTTCTCTGAATTGATTTCAAAATTTATCTATTAAAACGTGACTAAAACCACTTCTTAATATAACAGCTTGCTAATGAGATCAAGTGACGTTTTCTTAAACTTAAATTATTCTTATCTTTCTATATTATTTATATCAATAGTTATTACTTTGGCTTAGTAGATCCTTTCTGGAATTTCTCTTAGTAAATTCCAAAATTCCTGTGCTTTTATAATACATTTCCTTTATTTATATTTGGCATAAGCAATCCTCTTGCTCATTGCTTGTCTCCTCTCAAGAAATAGACTTTCTCTAGTTAGTTTAATTTCCTAGGACATAAAAACTTCAATTGAGTATTCTCCCTTATTATCCTTTCTATCATTATTTTAGATCTCACTTCAAACATCTTTTTATGATCTTGACAGCTCATATGCCCCTCAGGATTATTCTCTTGCTAAGTTTGCATATCATTATTGCCTTCTAAATTCAATTTCTGAATCACAGATGACCATTATACCTTCCATCCTCCTGTTAAAGAATATCTTTTATGGCCCAAAACCTTAAAACAGATGGCCCTGAGCGATATACATTCACCCAAAGCTGTGTTAAAACAAGATCCCTGCTATATTTTCAGCAGATTAGAATAACTTTTTTCAAAATCTTGCAGATAACACATGGTTGATACTTTAGTCCTTGTCATGAGACCTCAATCTTCCATTCATTTCCTTTTTTACAAACATCTTACCTGATCTAAAATTGTCTAGATATTTATGTCTTGCCCAAAACCCTAGCCCTACTATAATAAGTATCAATTATTCATATCTGATACATAAAAGATGTTCATTATAATTACTCCATATGTTTTTTTATACAAAAAATAACTGAATAATTAAGAAATTCCCCACAAGTCTCCTTTTAGGCAACTTAAACCAAGATTTATAATCAGGATCTCAAGAAAATCACTGATTAATGTACTCCTTGATATACACTTAAAATCACTGGGTCCACTGATACTAAATTGACCTTTTTAAGGCTTTCAAGGTTAAAATTCTGCTCAAAGGCATCAATTGATCAATTATCCTCAACACATATTGACCTTCTATTAGAGCAATGACCTAGCTAAGTTTAAACAAGCAAATATTCCAGTCTTTTGATTGTTACACATAATACAAGTCAGCCTTTTAGGTCTTTATGTCCTATTATCTTATAAAGAAGGACTGGTTAACCTTAAGTCACTCCTTCTTAATTTTCATAAAATTTTATGGAAAAACAAGACCAATAGAACAGTGTTAAATATTTTAAAGTCAGTGTTGTAATCTAAATTTGATATTGCAATCACTGGGAAGTATTGAGTAGTTTGGGTTGTCTTAGATAGTACAATATGGTGGTCTAAAGACAAAAAAGATAGTTTTATTCAAACAAAAACTGTGAATATATCAGGGGGAATTAGAATGCGCGCTTGGTCCCAAAAAGGTAGGAAGATCATTATATTGCCATACTAAGTAAATCAATAGGTCAAATTGACTACAAAGGAATGGAATGGTGGATAAAAATCACCTTGCAGTGAAAACAAGCCCCCAGGTCCACTAGGCTAGAGGAGGAGTGTCAGGCTTTATGAAAAATGAGTTGTTTTGTTGGTGGCCAGAAGGCGTGATTCCTGTTGAGCTTGGCAAGCCTTGACTAGCCTAAGGTGTTTGTGATGGTAGACCTTGACTTAGTAGGGGTAATAAGAAAACCCACTAAGTAATTGTTGAAAGGTTCATTGAATTTGACAATAATGAACAGACCAATCAAATATGGTAACTTTTGTTTATCCTTGTTCAGGACCCAGACCTCATTTTTCAACCTGAAGGGTTGAAATAAGGGTTTACAATTTCCATAAATTGTTTTGTTTTAGTACAGACTTGTTGGTCCCATAGGAATTAGAGTTTTGTCAAGGTAGAGCTGGTGATGGTCAACAGGATTTGTAAACTTACCAAGTTACTTTTTCTGATAGAGATTGGGCTTTTCTCCAAAGAAAAGTTCATAGGCACTAAAACCAGTACTACAGTTAATCAGGATTGGCATAGAGATAGTACAAGAAGGAGGTTCTTGACCCAATTGGTGGGAAATTTGGTGAATGGCTTAGGAAATTACATTTAACAAGGGCTCAGTTTATATGTTCCACCCGTTTTTTTCCTGAGGATGATATGGTGTGGTTACATGGTGGTCAATGTGGTGCAATCTGAGGAAGAACTTCATCTTTTTAGCCACAAGTTTTGGTCCTCTGTCTGTGATGACTATGTTGGGAGCCCCAAAACAGCTTATAATCTCCCCACCAATGATTTTTTGAACATCCACTCTGGTGTGATTGTGTACAGCTTGGGCTATGGGCCACCAAGTTGTGTATTTAATTGCTGTGATAATTAATTGTTTTTAAATTTTAATCACAACTAGAATCACACCAACAATGTCTAGAGCCCATACTTTGAAAGGTGCGCAGATTGACCAGGGAATGATAGATTTTTCTGGGACTTTCTGAATGAGTAAACTTTTCACAGGTCTTGCATTGTCTTAGTAACTTGATAGTGTCTTTAAGGATGTTAGGCCACCAGCATTTTTATTTGATATACATATTAAGGTGGTGAGCCCATGTGTGGCCAAGTTTCTGGTGGTACCTCAAATAGTATCAACCCCTTGGTGGGTTGGGACGTAGGGAACTATTGATTTGTTGTCCAATACCCGGTGGACTACACTATAGGAGTCAATGATTTTTTTTGGTTTTTGGTCAACATCTCAATTGTTTTGGAAGATGTACCAGTAGGGTAACCATTTCCTACCTTTTTGAGGGTGAGGAGAGGCCAGTTGGGGTCAAGACCCTCTAAACCTTAAAGGTTTCAACTGTAGAGACAATACAATGCATTGGCAGTCACAGATTTTTACCTGGTTTTAAACTATGTTTACATTAAATAATTGAGTAGATTATTCCAACCAGCTTGTCAATGGGAGATATTGTTTTAAGTTAAAAAAAGATAAGAGACTTAAGGCAAACTAACATGTTGAATTTTTGCCACTATTGAGTTAGCAACGCCACTTCTTGAGGACATAAACTAATGCCAGGAATTCTTTGTTATGAATTAGAAACTTTATTCCCCTTCTGTGAGTCTACACGACTTGTAACTCACTGGTAGATATTTCCCACTGGGAATTTTTATCCAGAGAAAACCAACTACTGCTGAATCTGAGGTTTTGGTTGAAATTTAATATCAAACATTTCCCGGAGGTATTGCATTAGTAGGGCAGTGGAGAGAGCCTCTCTAAATTTCTGGAATTTGTAATTGCACAACAGAGTCTACTTTGAAGGTTTTTTTTGTGCAACATTAAGGTTTAGGGGAGCAGTGAGTTTGCTACAGTGAGGAACAAACTTACTTATGTAGGCTACCATGCCTAGGATTGTCTAAAGCTCAGACTTAGACCTGGGTGGTGGCATGTTGTCATAGACCTGGCCTTCTCTAAGTTGGGTTGGATACCGTTCTTTGCAACTATATGGCCAAGGAAGTTTACTTCTTCCTGGAAAAGGAACTTTTGCTAGCTCTGGAATAGAGATTATCATGGGCCAAGGTTTTAAGTACAGTATCAACGTCAATGAGGTGTTGTTTTAAGGTGGCTAAATACAAAATTAAGTTATTAAGACAAATGAGCGCATAGTTGTGAAGGCACTCTTTATAGATGTCATTTAAAACATAAAAAATGTATCAGGAGCGTTTGTCATCCCAAAATTCAGGACAACACACTTATACAAACCAAACTTGTTCTGAAAGCAGTCTTTGGGATATCCTTTTTGTTTACCCAAACTTGATTGTATCCTGACATAAGGTTGATTTTTTAAGAAGTACTTACCCTTGCCCAATTTCTTGAATGGGTCGCCCATTAGGGGAAGCAAATTTATTTTTGATGGTTACTTTGTTGAGTCCTCAGTAATCTGAAACAAGTTATAGGGATCTTTCTTTCTTGGCAAAAAAGAAGACTAAGGCTCCATAGGGTGAGTTGGATAGCCAAATTGCTCCTTATTCTAGAGGTTGTCAAGATGTTTGAAGAGGGTGGTCTCCTCTAACAGTGCCAGTTTGTAAATTGGTTTAGGTTTTTGGATGGTTCCCTTGAGGTCAATTTTGTGCTCAATTTTTCTTTTGGGGGGAAGTCCTTCCAACTGTTCACAAAATACTTCCTTATACCATTGAGAAGTTGTTATAATTGGGGATTGGTGATTAGGACAGCAATTTAAGGTTTATTATGAATTAAACAGAACTGCACCTTGTCCCCTAAGATGCTGTTTTTGTTTTGTTAGTATTGAGAATTTTAATAAATACATGGTTATACAGAAGTTGATTGTGGTGAGAAGGGTATATCTTATGTGTCACACTGTTCCTTTTGATTAACACCAAAAAATACTATCAATATACAGTTTGTTGGCTCTCATCCAATCCAACCCCAAAATAATGTCAAATTCTTTCATTAGTATAATGGACCCTTTTATATAGGAATTGAGTGTATATAGGGATATTTGGAAAGCTAACGTCTCTATGGGGAGCTCCTCTAACACCTCATATACCTTCTTAATGGCTTCTTCAACCTTTTTTTGGCTTACAGTTGATAAGTGCCTATGCTTATTGTTTAAGATACAACAGATTATCTCCCTTCTTTCCTCGTCCATATTGTCATAGATGTTCTTAACTGTTTGGTTTACTGCTCTCATTTCACCTTCAAAGACATCCACCAGGATGTCCCTGGACAGATCATCCTCTCTCAAGACTAATCTAATACTCCTATAAGACATTAATAAAAACTAACTAAGTTCTGTTTTTGTTTGAGTAGTATATATATAAGTATTTTATTGTTAATGTATTTAAAAACTTTTTGGGGTCAATATGGCTACTCTCATTCATTTTTCTGAGTCCTGTCTTGTACCTGGTTCTCTAGGCTTGGTATTATCAATTTCTAGTCAATATAACCTCATTTGATGGTTCTTGGTCGTTTCATTGGTTATGCGAAATCTATCTTCTTTTGGTACTATTTTGATTATCATCTTTGAGCATATCTTCAGCTGAGTTCCCCTGGTCTTCAGGATCACTGTGGTGTCCACGTCATTTTGGGTACTTCCTCTTTAAATCTTTGGCCAAGGTCAAAACTTTTGACCTCTCGATTTCCTTTTTTAGCCATTGGGTCTTCTTTCAAGGCTCTTTTATCATTGGTCTTCTTATGAAGCTTGGTCAATCAAATTCCCTAAAGAAAGAATGAGTGTCAAAGTTCATTTCCTTATATGAAACTTCCCTTTTATCTTTATTTGCTGCAACCTTTTCCTATAGGCATTTTTATATCATTCTTGATTGGATTGATCTTCAGATCCTCCTGTCAAAACCTGTTCTAAAACTACTTCTTCCTATAACAACTTGATAACAAGATTAAGTGACGTCACTTACCCTTAGAAATTTTCCTATCTTTCTATATCTGGTTAGTAATAATAATATCATACTTTCCATAATGAACTATTTCCAAAAATTAATATAGTCACTTTATAAATTTTTTGTGCTTTGCACAATTCATCTTCATAGCTCATATTTGACATTAGTGTTCTTCTGTCTTGCTACTCTGATTCTACTTAAGGTTTCTCAGCCTGTCACCTTAGTCAATCTTGTTTGCTGAAGCATCAAAATTCCGCTTCCATACTCTTCTATGTTTTCTTCTTTTATAATAAGCATCTCATATGCTTCAGATATCTCATATGTCTCTGGCATCATATATGCCCCTCAGACTTAAACTCCTGCTAGGTCTGCATATAGGAATTAACTTCTCTAAAGTTAATCTTTTAAGCAAAGATGATCAGTCTACCTCCCATCTAATTTACTACAAGGCTGTCTAATCTGACCTTAAGCCTTATAAGTACATTGCTCTCAGTGATGGCCAGTCACCTTGAACTTATGCCCAATGTAATCCCTGATATGTTTCAAGCAGATCAGGATTCCTTATTTCAGACTCTCTTAGATGGCATATGGTCAGTACTATAGTCTCAGCGATGAGACATCAACTTCTCATCCATTTTTCTTCTTGAATAAACATCTTACCTGATCTGCTATCATTTCTATTATCTCAAAAACCTAGAACTACTACAGTCTCCCTTTGAGTAAAGAGATGGTTACTATCAGCTAGTATTACCTTCTTAATCAAAAAAAATTTAGTTACCAACTGGTGTTTGTGAGCAAAGTCACAAGCTACTTAAGTCCTATCAGCCTCTGTACCTAACAGAGCAATACCTGAATCATGGCTAAATTTGTAAGAGTAGGAGAAAAGTCAAAGTTTTTATTTTAATATAAAGAGCAAGAATAAAGGAAAATTTGTTAGAGGGAATAGCAAGGTGATAAATAAGGGCCATATCACTGACATAATACTCTGCCTCTTCTTGAGTGAGGTCTTTGACAGGAGAAGTTTTTTTACAGACTGACAAAAATAAGAAGTAATTTCACCTTGGGAGCCTCCCTTTTCTCTTCCTCTGCGGTTGGAGGGACCTCTACCACAAAAATTTCCCCCACTCCACAGGCTTTTGGTGCCACACTGGTTGCCAGAGTCTAAGTTGAAGGAAGCCCCTGGGGTCTTTTCCTTCTTGCGTTTGACAAGATTTTGCATGCTGGACACCTTTTCTGATTCGAGCTCAGCTTGTTAAGCTTTGCAATAGAGGGTCACAAGGTTTCTCCAGGATAATATAGACACATGAAAGATGATATGGGTTTTAACCCATTGAAGTGGTTGAACCAAATGGCTAATTTTTTTAATTCATGTTTGGGGGGGCAATCTCGTGGATATCTTCTTATTCTTGGTTGTATTCCCAATCAGAAGTATTTATGATTTTTCTTTGAATACCGGCCATACAGAAGTAAATATTGGTTCTTTCAAAACAGTTGAGGAAGAAAGTATAGTAATTATTGTATGGGGGATTGTTTGAGTGCTACTTGTGACAACTTTGGGCCCATTAATTGGCTTTGTTATCCATGAGGATAATAAATGATTGATCAAGAACCACCAAGGAAGTCCAATTTGGTTAAACTAGTTCTCACGAGTCTTGATCTAATTAAGAGTGTTTCTTCACTGAAATTGGCAAAAGTGGCCATCTTAATAGTATTTAGACGTTGAAGGATCAGAGAAGAAAGAGAAACCTCAGTTTGAGAAAGTTGGACTAACCAGCGGCGTTAAAACTTTGAAGAAAACCACTAGCTAATAACATATTAGACTGAGAAGTTAGAATGATAATGTTATTGAGCATGACATGAACTTTGGGATGTTGGTTCCTTTAATGTGAACTCTCCATCCTCCAGGTAATCCAGCCATTCTGCAATGAAATCTAGTAGGGTAATTTTGAGTGGTGATGGGTGGTGTTTTTGTTTAATGACAAGCAGAAGAATAGAAAACCTTTTGCTGCTACCAATGTCATAATCTCAATTTGGTGCTGTAATTACTGGGGAAGCATCAAGTAGTTTGGGAGGTCTTTGGTAGTACAGTATGGTGATGTAAAAAATAAAGATGATCTTTATTAGAATCAATTGGGAAAATATTAGGAGGTTTTATAATTCGCGCTTGATCCTAAAAAGGTAGGAAGATTGTTATATAGCTACGCTGATTAAATCAATATAATATAATGACTATGAAGGAACAAAATGGTGGACATAACATAAAATATTTCTAAGCCTTGTTTTGCAACATCACCTCATTGAATTTTGTCTGATTTAAAACAGCTTAACTGTTAATTTTTCATGTAAACTAAGGGTGTATTGTTTTAAAGAGAAATAATGAATTCTTGTTCAATAATTTAGCATAAGTAAACAACCTTTTAATTTGCTTACTACCCAACATAGACCAATCCATTTATTTCATGTTTAATTTGTCTAAGTATCCTTAGTTCGATGTTGACCCAGATCGATCTATCTTCCTGAAAGTCTTAAATTCTCTCCAGATTTATTTTCTCATCATCATAAACAAGTCTCATCTCTTTCATTTTTTTTGTATGAGCTAATGCCTTATTGAGTACCTTATCATATTTGAAAATGTATCAACAATGCCACTTCTGAGAATTTTCATCTTCTAATCTGATAAATGATGCTTTTTGCAATAACAAAGCCTCTTTTCTATAGACCATAATGAAAGGAGAAAACTATGTGGCTCTATGAGGAAACATACAGCAATATGATACAGATACAGCTACAGCCATTGCCTTTCTCCAGTCTTCATAAAACTTGAGTTCCAACATTAAAAAAACTTCTTTGAGTGTCCAAATTAAACTTTCTGCTTAACCATTTGACTCCATACAATATAGTATTTTATTAATTATTTGATATGATGTTGATCAAAAAATTTCTCTAAAGAACTTGAAACATAAGGTCTTCTTTATTAAATTTATAGATTGCAGAAAACTTTGAACACAATATTATTTAATACGAAATTTACCATGTTTTCTAAAGTTTCTAATGCTGAAGCTTTTAATTCACCACTTAGTAAAGTGGTCGATTGCAGCCTAAAGACATTCATGCTTAGGAATTTGATTATGCTTATTTAAAGTAACATAACTTGTATCTAAAAATGCATATTAAAATAGAAGTTCACGCTTCAATTGGTCTCAACAGTTGATAATCAATTGCTTTTGAGATTCTTGGACAAATCTCAATTTTTTATAATCAATCCTGCCACTGTTTGGTACATAAAAGGCCACTAATAACGAGCCTCAAAAACTGAGTAGCTTGGCTTGACCTAGATGACCATTATAGTCACAAAAAAATTATTTTTATTGTTTTTAAACATTGATCTTTCATATATAAAACCTTGTTCCACCCACAAGCTTCAAGAATTTTCCTCATCTAGAAATTTTTTTGGATACTTAAACTACTAAAACTTTGTACAAGATATCTGATTTAAAATTGTCATTTACAGGGACAAAATACAACTTTAAGATTATATTGTGACAGATAATTAGCCATATTAAAAGTCATCCTTTTAGTTACGCTTTGACCAGAAGAGCTTTTGATGCAGCTTGATCAGAAATTATGGTAAAAATGTATCCCAAAGGTATATGACTTAAAAGGATTAACACTCCAAACCATAGCTAATCCTTCATGACTTGCTTTACCATGAATCTTCTCAGCTTGTCTAAATGATCTTGAGTCTAAGATACAGGCACTAAAAATTGATCTTCTTAAGACTGCTGAGATAAAACTGAAACAACTACAACAGTTGTTGCATCTGTCTTAAGATAGTATATTTTATCAAGATCTGGGTATCTTAGGATTGGAGAACTGATGAGGGAATCATTAGATTGATCAAAATATTATTATTGGAACTCATTACACACTATGCTCTTTCCTTTTTTATCATAAGTTAATTTTATCAAGGGATCTGCTAATGATGCTAGATCCCTACTAAACTAAGAGCAAAAATCCGTCGTTCCCTGAAACTTTTGACTCCTGTTACCAATGTTAGAGGTTTCAATTCTTTGATAGCTTGAACCTTTGCTGGGTTGGTTTGACTTCCTTTTTTAGACAAAATATGACCAAGAATTTGAAAGATTCTTTGACAATTTTTTTTTCTATATTGACCTTTAAATTTTGCATAATCCAATCTTTCCAAAACTTTCTCAACATCAATCAGATGCTGCTCCAAAGTTGGACTTAAGATAGTTATATCATCAATACAAAATACTGAAAATTTTGACTAGAGATCTTCAAGTTTTTCATCCATCAAATATTGAGATACTGCACCAGATGTCTTTTTTCCATGGAAAAATAAATAGATATTGCAACTATTGTTGCAATCACGTTTAGAAAGGTAATTGGACCACTGATTGAACTCAAATTTGTAACAAAGAGATTTGAGCACAATAGTCTTTCATCAATTGTCAACAAAGAAAATTATTAACCTTTTACCCAACTGAATTCAAAAATAAATAGACTGGACTTTTTTTATTAAAAATTGAAATATTCTTTAACTTCTAAACTAAGTAATTATTACTTAAAATTCTCAAATTTGTCCTTCCCCATGGATTTGTTTAAGTAAATAAACGTCTTCATCAATTTTACCAAGTTTTTCAATCAGTCAATCAAAAAACTCAACAGTGACAGTAGCTGATGACAACTGTCCTTCTAAAAATAATTATACAAATTGCCTCCTATAACAACAAAATCTGAAACATGAAATCTGAACCAAACCATGGCTGAAGTTTCAAATGGTTGGAAAAATATACCACTGGCACAGATGTTCCTAATGGATTTACCATTCACAGTAATGTACTGATTCCTACCAAGGAATACAATAGTCTAGTTGTTTGAGGAATATTATATGCAAACGTCAACCCAAATGGGACAAGTACTTAAAGTGAGGACAGTGGACAAGATTAAAAAGAAATTCCCAGTCATGTGTTACATTGAATAGAAATGATTAAGCTAGATGAGTTCATTGGATTTGAAAAAAACAATGCTGAATCATGGACTAACAATATACAGACTTGTTAAAAACAAGTCAAGGCACTAGAAAATTTTTGGATTTGTGAATGTTAGATATTTATGACTGACAATACTAGTCACTAGTCCCAAGAATGGTTTAAAAAGTTTCCAGATGAAACAGAATGGAACAATTTTATAACCGCCTTCATTTTTTGCTCCAAGAGAAGAGACAGCGAATTTATTGTTGCCAGGAATCTCAAAAAGCTTAAACAAACTGGTTCTGTCAAGAAATACATGGTAGAGTATGAAAAGATCTAAATGAAGGCTCCGGCTTAAGTGGATTTTAATAATGCTTTGTTTTAAGTTAACTTCTTTGATGGATTAAAATGTTACGTTTTTATATACCTGAATCTGGACAACAGCAATTCTTCAAATGACCTTTTATTGTTTGGCAGAAGCAGCAGGAGTTGAATCAATACAATTAATGCAACTTTTAAGAGTAATACTCAAGAAAGTAGAAACAACAACAAAAATAATTACAAAGGAAATGGTAGCAATTGCAGGTCTCAACAAAAGAAACCCAAGAACTTGCCTAATAAATGACAAGTAAGCCAGCTCCAAAACACTGAAGCCAAAGACCCTGGAGAAGAAGAATCAGACAGGAACAATGATTACCATAAGGAACTTGAAAAAGTTAATTAAATAGTGGTAGGCTTGGGTAGTGGTTCACTTTACAATACTTAACCAAGAATAAAATTCTATGCTTTTGTATTCTTCTAAATTTTATAAACAAAAATATTAGCCTTATTTGATAATGGTGCCAACAGAGCTTTAATAAATAGCACCTTTAAAAAGAGCATAAGTTTCAGACAAAGAACTCAAATATTAAAAGAGTCATTGTAGCTGAAGGCAGTAGTTTAAATACCAAGGGGGAAGCTATTCCATTTAAAGTCAATTTTAAAACCTTAACAAGTACAATAAAAGGACCAGTGACTCCCTTACAAAATTCAATATAACTTTAGGATCAGACTGGATAAAACACAATAAATCCCATATTGATTGGGATTCATCAGTCATGTCCGTTAAAAATGGTGTCACACATCAAATCCATCCTGATAGTGCAAACAAGTTGCTTTGTGACCATTTATTTGTACAAATCATGGAATCAGAA
>CAOJZF010000451.1:0-15256 GCA_948465475.1 Thalpophila matura
ACTTTTATCACTTCAGGTCTGTTGGATGGTTTTACAAAGAGATATGATTTTCCATCTAACTCCTTGAACAATTGTCCTTTATTTTAGGTAGTGTTTGCAGATAGTTTACCTGGGATCTGTTTGATCTCTGGTAATTCTTTATACCAATCTTTAGGTTTATTTATCAGGTCATAGAGCCTATCTGCTTCTGGTATTAGAGCATGAAAAGTAGGCAACCTTGATAATCCATCAGCATTCTGATGCTTTGAGCTGGCTCTATGTTCTATGGTGTAATTGTGGCTTGAAGTTTTATAGCCTATCTAGCTAATCTTCCCTCTGGTTTCCTTCAGGTTTTTTTAACCATTGAAGAGAGGAATGATCAGTGACTACTTTAAACTTAGTCACATTTAGATATACCCTGAAACTGCTGATAAGAGTAGATTACCGCTAAAACATTCACGTTCAGTTTACAGTGTAATTTCTTTCAGCTTGATTGAGCGTTCTAGAACAGTAGGCTACTGGATATTCTTCTCCCTGATCATTGATCTGGGATAAAACTCCTCCTATAACTGTCAAAGAAGTTGTAGCCTTTCTGAGTCGTCCAAGGGTTTTGCCAATTGACTAACCTCCATGGACTATAGCACAAAACTGATTACACAAGGTTATCTTCAAGACATTGTTCACAATGGCTCCATAAGGTCTTAAATCTAGTTTTCTCTGATCTGTTATGATGTTTTTAGGGATCCTATCATTGATTCCTTTTTACACCTACAGTCAATGAGATTCCCTAGTATGACTTTTCTAGTTGGTATCTAGTTTCTTCTGATCTGCTCTGATATTTTAAATCCTATTATTTGGTTCCTATATATCTTTATTACAGTCAGTGAGGTTCCCTAGTATGACCTTTTATTGTCTAATATCTAGTTTCTTCTGATCTGAGACGGTGAGATTCCTAGGTTGACCTTGTATTGATTTGTATCTAGTTTCTTCTGATCTGAGACAGTGAGATTCCTTAGTATGACTTTTATCGGTTTTCATCTAGTTTTTTCTAATCTGAGACAGTAAAGATTCCTAAGTATGGCTTACTAATAGTTTGGCGTCTAGTTTTCTTCTGATCTTCTATTATTACAGTCAGTGAGATTCCCTAGTTGGCCTTTTTTGATTGCCAGCGTGGAACATTAGTCCAGGGGACACCCATAGTTCCTTGAGTGTTTAAGCTCTGGATTTGTCAGATGTTCATGTGTCCCAGAAGGCAGCTGCAAGGTTAGTCCAGTGGAGATGGCCTTCTGGCTCCAACAACTTGTTAGCCTAAGTCCTTGTAACCTCTTTATTAGCTACCAGAAGGTTTTGCTAAAAAATGATTGCTGTGGTGATCTTGTCACAGCAAGTATTCCTTGACTAGTAGTATGGTGGATGGATTCATTAGTGGAGTCTGCATCACCAGTGACATGAGACCTTGGTAATATAGGTTGCTCTTTTCCACTGAGATCCTCCAAATCCTCTATACTACAGTCATTAGGAACATAAAAATATATACATATATTAATTATTAATTATTATTGTTCTTAATTCTTTGGAGGGGTATGACTTTCCTGTTTTCTTCTCTTCTTCTGGCAGCCTCTGGCCTTGTGAGCTTTTACCCAACAGTACTCACAGTAGTTACCAGGTTGTGAATAGCTTCTCTTGAGCTTACTCCACTGTAACTCTGCATTTTTAGAGGGTTTGAAAATGGGTTCATATCCACATCCTCAAACATATCTTGAGTCAGTGATGGGGGGAGTGTCTTCATTAGACAATTCTTCACTGGAAGAGAAGTCTTAGTCACTGTTGTAAGGGGCAGTATTATGCTTGTGCCTCCTACTCCTCTTCTTTGATAAATTCTTCTTATGGGCCTTCTTAGAGAAGTCCTTCTTAGAGTTGAAGTATTAATCATTGTAGAATCTATATAGCCATCTTGGTTCAGGGGTTCCTGTTGTGTCTAGGACAATTTCATATCTGTCCTCCCAATTCTTGGCATCTTTCTGGTCCATCTTCTTATTGTTTCATTTTGGTCTTCTTGTGGTCTACTTTTTTTACTACCACTGTAGTGAGCACCAATGTGAAACTTCAACAGAGATGCTTACTTGGTGGGCTTGGTCTAGATGTGGTCACTTGTATGAAGACTAGTACCATAGGTTCTCTTTTGTGGATTTTTGCTGTTTTATCTAGTTCTAGCTGTATAATTCCTTATGTTAGTTTTGGATTTAAGACTTAACTTTATTAGGAAAAAGTAGTTTAAAATCAGGTAATGGTAGTTTGAAAGGAGAAGAGTTTATGTATATTTGATATAAACTTAATGAGTATTTTGGGAGAATTAAGGGGGGTTTTTAAAGTTAAAGGGAAGGAGAATATAGGCTTTAAAATATTTAGTGAAGTATTGTGTTGAAGACTTAAGTTCCCTAGTCTTAGTAGTACTATAACATAATAATTATCAAAGCATCTTATCATTATCTTGATATTATCCAGTCTTGAGTATTTGGATTTTAGTGTAATCTTATTAAGGATGCTTATAGGAAGAAGCCATCATAGTGCTTGGGTTGTCATCCTTTAGGTTTGACTGGAATAATACTTGTTGATAAGAATTAGCCAAGACTCAAAGTATAATCATCCTAGTAAATAGGAGGAAGTTCTTTTCAAGAATCCAAATAAAAGTGGGGCATTGTCAAGAATCAAGCTTGTCAAGTGGTCTTGCCAAGATTTGAACAATGGTATTCCTTGTCAAGAGTGTGCTTGTAATTTATTAAATGTTTGAGATTTGGTTGATAGTTTTCTTGTTTAATTAGGTTCTTGCTAAGAATAGGTAATTGGCTAAATCCTTGCCAAATCCATCATCTATTATATTTACTTAGTTAAATAGAATTGGATTTAAATACCTTCAATCAGAATGATTTTAGTTATTAATTAATTAAATATAAAGCATTTATTATTTTGCCCAAACCAATTATTATGGCAGTTAGTTATTGGCCTCTATTAAATGGTTAGATATATTAGATGGATCAAATAATTGGATTATTTAGTCCTTATTAGTCATTTAGAAAAAATTCTTATATTATTGCCTGTGTCTAAGCCATTATTTTACTATTTATTATAATTACATAAGCTGATCATTATATCTAGAAATAAGCACAAGTGTAGCTTGTAAATATTTCACATCACCAAAAAGTTGGCTGCAAAATTTTAAATGTAAAAGATGAAGACTACTATGTTTCTTTCTTAGAGATACTTTATCAGAAAAAAAAATATGGATGATAGTATTCTTTTTAATTTTAAGAAATAATTAATCAACAAAAATGTTATATTCACAAAGTTGATATAAAAAATTATGAAATATATCTTAATTCTAAACACAAAAATCTACTATATCAAGTTAGTTGTGCCTTTTGAAGTATTTTTTTTTTCTTGGCTTATCCTAAGACATCTTTTGATTACACATCCAACCAAAATTAATCTTATCTTACTATGTTTATTTTGATTTAAATTTAAAATGCAAGATAGTACTGATTAATTAATTAATTCTAAATAAGTTGAAACTTTATTGTCATAAAATTCTGTTTTGCTAAATAAACAGTTGCTTTAACAAATTCTTGGTAAAAAACCTAGTTAGAGGTCGCTACTCTATATAATACTTAGTTTATGTTTTACCTTTATTCTTGATATTAACTAACATATCTAGATTAGTACTAATAAGACTTATAAAGTGGAGGACTATCAAGGAACTTAGAGGTATAAAAAATATACAATAGCATAACATTATTTTTTACCTTAGTTTAGATCTTCAAGACTATGTTTATCTATAATAAAGTAGATAAGAGGGTAAGGCGGCTTTATAGGGTATAGTATAAAAACCATATGAATCTTCATTAGACCACTTTTTTTCTTTTTCTATAAATCAATATATAGATTAAAAAACTTGGGTAGTTGTCCAAAACCGCATCAATTTAAACAAACCAAGTTGATTTAAAAAAACTTGTGCCATTTCAATAAGTTTGTGTTTTTATTGAGTTATCAGAAATAAAATATTAAGATGTGATATTATATATGAGCTAAATAAGAAAAGGCATAAAAATAAGTATAGTTATATATATATAAAGTTTTAATAGATATCTACATATATATTTTCAAGCTATAATCTTTAATATAGTAGTAGAAGATTTTTTTTTAGTAGTTAAAAAAGAATATAAAAAAATTAAAAATTTAAAACAAAACTTCAAGATATTGAAAAATTCAATAATTATAATCAATGCTTATAGAGAGAATAGGAAAAATATGTTACTTTGCCTAGTATAGTGTTAATTTATTTCTTCAACTTTTTGGATACTATCATCTTTTAATTTTTTTCTTGAAAATGACTTAGTAAAATTCAATTTAGATCTAAATTGATTTTTTCCATTATTTTATAAATTAATAAAACAAAATTAATTTTACATCTTTTAATTAAGCTAGTTTAATTTAATTATTATCTAGATAGGAAAAATACAATTTGATTGAAATGGCACAAACTTTTATAAATCAACTTGGTTTGTTTTAACTCAACACAGTTTGGACACCTACCAAAACTTGAAAACTACAAGGAAGTATTTTGTAAACTACAGAAAATTTCACTCAAAAAAACTGCTTGATTTCTAATTATTTACTTAGTAAGCTCCTTAGATCAGTAGTAAAAAATCCAGGCTGTGTTTTCTAAGATGCATCTCTGCAAGGCTGCACCTTTTTTGTGGACCGTTTTAAAAGGCTTAACCTGCCTTTCTCTATGAGAAAGCAATTTACAATCTTGTGATAATTATTTTTCACTTGTTTATTTCACTGCTAATTTGTCTAACTTTTTTTCTCCTTGACATTATACCCTGACACCTTTTTGTTATTGATAATAAACTTTCTTGTCTACTCTTGATAACTCTCCTCTGGTCTTTCCCTCCTTTAACTTACTGTTTATTTATATTTAAGATTTTCAATCAGACCTCTTTCTTAATTATATGCTAAATATCACTGCTTTACTGGAGATTTATGATATCATACAATGATAAGTCTAGTAAAAGTCACTATAAGCACCATGTATTGATTAACCTCTAACTATAATTAGAAATAATAAACTTTAAAAGGACTAAGATTTGTAATAATTGATATATTTTTATTAATCTTTTATTAAACACAAACTTTGACAAAAGAAAAAAAAGAAAACTAAAAAACTTTTTTTCTTTCATTCATAATCATTTATGCTCCCCAGATTTTACAAATGATTTTCTTCTTTAGTCATCTCAACCCTCACCATTTTAACCTGTAGTTTTTCTATACTTATTTTAGACCAAAACTATTTCTAACAATTTTTTTGTTTTTATAAAATTATTCCATTTACAACATTACTTTGTATATAGAATAAAAATGCCAAACTTTCCTTTACAATTTATATATGTTGAAAATAGACTAGCAATTTTTTCATACTGCTACTGTGCAACCTCTATCTTAATTTTACTCAACTTGGGCAATTAGATTAGGTTTTTATTGGTATAGACCATCATACTTTTTATCATCTTCACTCAAAATATTTTATTTAGAGCCTTGATAAAGTTCTTGGTTTTTTATATCAACTATAGTTGATGTATCTGCAAAATTTGTAAAAATCTTTTCTCTTTTTAATTTTGGAAGAAACACATTTGATCTTTAAAATAGTAGTTATTTTCTGAGATCTGAAAGAAAACATAATAATCTCAAAGTCTTTTTAAAAATATTCATTAAATAGAAAATAGAGATAGGTCCAAAACACAAAGTAAAAAGTACTAATTCAACCTAAGAATATCACTATTAGAAATGTGTGTGAAATAATTCTGGCCTAAACTTGTGATTGTTTTTGGAAGAATGATGATTAGAGACAGAGTTGATAGATCCTAATGATAAATTGATTATAATGAGCTTCTTTGGGGCTAGTTTTGATTAATATAATTGATTTAATTGGAGCATTTGTGTTTTTAACCTCTTTTGATCATTACCAAGCTTTATTGGCCATAAGCAAAGAGATTTGTAAACAATATAGTTATAAAATCTCAAGTAAAATATTAAAGTAACCCTAAGTTGGCAAAAGTGGCATTAATCCTCCAGACAACTAACATCTCGTCCCAACAATGATATCAAAGAACTTACCAAATAGCAAATCCAAATTCAAGACTGGCATTTGCTGGAATTGTCCATAGGTCTTACAAAAAAGCATAGTCAACAAACTTACTCCATTGATGGAGCAGCAAATCATTGGGCTAAACAATAGATAACAAATCCTCCCAGTCCTTCATGTTCTTGACAAACTTTGTCCCTTGTCAAAAATCATAACCAACCATTTAGAAGCAGATCCCCAATAGGCTTTAAAAAAGACCAGGAGGAATAAAAAAATTTTAAAGTACCTATTAGAACCACATAGCAAAACTAAGCTTTCAATAATATTATCAAACAAGTGTAACTGGTAGAAACTTTGACAAAAGACAACCTTAGAGTGTTGGACAGGATAATATATACGCGGATTGTGCTTTACATAATAGATATCAACAAATAATCATCTACAAAAAAATTAGATTAAATGATTTATACTTAAAACCTCTATATTCTGTTATGTAAAAAATTATCACCAAACCCTAGCTGTTAGTCCTTGCACTAACTGCTCCAAAACTACAAATGACTGGCAAAGCAATTCTGTGATAATCTTCAATGTATCTGCTTGAATAAACTCTTGAGTATAAAAACAAGTTTTTACTATCTAAATAATTGAACAAACAGTAAAAATAACTAAATATTTTATCCTTGTGTTTGAAGTCCTGTTCCTGACTTGTCATGTTTTGTCCCTAGTTCTTCCTCTGCCCAAATTTGATGGGTCCACCTCTTTGTCTGACTCAATGGAAACCAGATCAAATAGAAGGATCATTACTAGAATCCTGCTCCCTGATTATAATTTAACATCCCTATCAACAACTCTGGAGACTCATATACCTCACTCCATTTTACCAAATAAACATATTTCAACATACCCTTCTGTACAACACGTAACTTGTAATAGACCCCTTATAAAAACACTCCCCACAACCATAATCACAACACTTGAAAATGTTGATTTAATTTTTTATAAACCTAAATCCAATTTCTGTCTTTTGGTGCTAGACCAACCATCTGTTTTCTTTTCCTGTATGATTATAGTATTTTAATTATGTTTTGTTATAAAGAACTCTCTCTTTTTTTAAAAATTATATCTCTTTCAAACTCTCATACTTTTTTTGGTCTATTTTATTACAATAAATGCACTTATCAATTACTTAACTAAAACTTTGCTTTATATTGACAAATGTCTATTACAAGATGACCTTGGTACCTGTTAGCACTAAGCTCTAATACAAATATATTCATATTTATTATATCTAAGCTTAGTAAGCTGTTCTAATCCCTTTTCAAGAAACACCTAAACTTGTTGATCATATGAAACATTTAAATCTATTTAATTATCTATGTTTGAGAGTCTTTAGCAAAGGCTTACATTATCTCTGGATTTTCTACAAATCCCAGGAACTAACACTACTTATTTGGGTTTCTACAAACCCTAAAACTGATATGTTCCTCTATAGTTTTTACAAACAATTTAAAAAAAAACACTTTATTCTTAATGAGATTAATTTTACAAGGGTCTTCTTTTGCAATAGACCTTCATTAAGTATCAGTACACATTCTGGCCAAACAAGTTAACCATCATAGGTGTCTTTGCACTCTATGCAATTAAAAACCCCATTAGGCTCTTCTATACAGCATCAACTATGTTAGTGTTTTTATTGAAGCCAATTACCTTTCAATTTCTCTTGTTCCTATATTTTTTTGGTAACTTTTAAACCTTAAACTATCAATTATATGAAAGATGATCTAATAAATTTAAAGCTACTATCTGGGTCTAGTAACTTTGTTTTATAATAATATGCAAAACATATATTAAAATTATCCCCTTTGACCCATAAATGTTCCTCAACATCACCTTAAATTTATATGTCTACTTCTAATCTCTTACTTATCTATAATTAATGGTCTTACAATCTCATAAATTTCTTTTTACTGATGTCACAACTAGAGAAGGTAGGTATGACAAATTGACCAAATCAAGTAGGGAGAATCCAATAGAGAGCTACCCAGAGTAAAGAAACTACTCCTCTAGAGAATACTAAAATGTCAAGATGGAACTTTCTTGCTTTATTATTAAGGTCTGAAGACCTGAGGAAGAAACCTTAGTAACACCACCAGGGAGGAGGTGAGGATGAGAAGACTAAGAGTCATCTCTGGAGAAGGAGGAAAAACAAGTTTTTAAACAAATTCAGACATAAAAATGGATTCTCTAAATCACAAAAAAGAAGTAATGAGTAATCTGGTTTGGATTCTCAATAATTGTTAACTAAAGGCAAAAGTACAAAAAAAAAGAATAGGAAAATAACTCAAAATTAAAAATTAAAACTAATTTAAAGAATCAAAAAAAATAGTAATCAGTCAGAACATCATTCTCAAAAGATCCCTAGTGTGGAGAATTATACTGAAAAGGGCAATGATTGAATCTTAGAATCCTACAAAAATATACTAACCTAGCTAATAGAAAGAAATATACTCAAAAACCAACATAAAACCCTTTTAATTTGCCATAAACACCCTTAAGAGTCAACAGTTTTGAGATAATGTATTTGTTGCAAATCTGATAAGAATCAAGCATAGTGAGCCAAAAATTTTAAAATTTAAGAGAATTGGTAGGGGAACCAAATTAAGTTTATTGGGAATTTGTAGGACTAGAGGGTAAACTTTCAGCCCCTAAAACTGACCTTACTTTTCTCTTACTCACTAATTGCATTTGTTTTATTACTCACTAGTCTGTTCAAATTTTATCAATTGTTCTCATTTGGTTCTCATTTACTAATCTCTTTCTGATTCTTATCTTCTGGTCCTGTTCATATAGTTATCTATCTCATAAATCAATCCTCAAGACTCACTCATACTACTTTATGCAATCTTTTAGTCCTAAAACCTGCTGTAGACTAATCAAATTTAGGAAAAGAAGCAAGAAATTAATTTAAAAAACCTAAATTTTTCTTTTTTATTACTTTCTTAGTTTTTTAACTAAAGTGTAACCTCTTACTAATTCTTAGATGAGATGGAGAAAGTAAGCTATACTAATATGCCCTTTTGCGCCTAATATATTGTAGAAAAATAATATATTAAGTTTTTTAATGTATAATCTATATCTTTTTTTACTTTTGGCATCCCTCTTTGTTAAGATGTCTCTTTTGAACTGTTGTTGCAATTTACTGTTGATCCAGCCTAGAATTTTTTTTGCTGTGTGATCTAGATCCTTATCCTTATTAGACTCTCTCTATTAATAATTACTTAAAACTTTATTTCTGTCCTTTTAACTTTTTCTTAAAATTACCGTTGGTTTAAATATTTCTTTTAATATTAACTTTTTTACTTTTGGGTACCTATCCCTTATAACCTTAGTTATAACATACCTTCCTCTTGGTTATTTAAATTCACTTCTGTTATTAATTTTATATAAGATAAACACTCTATTTTTATTTAGGATCATTTTCTAACAATTAATTGTTAAGGGTAAATGGAGAAATGGGGGACTTACCACAGAATGGTGCTTATCATGATTGTCTTGGATTTGAAATATATCAGAACACTTTCCTAAACAAGGTCAATGCCAAAAGGACTCAATACTGTTACCATAAGTTATTTTGACAAATGTCTTATTCAAAGATTAAATTGGCAAAAGCTGTTCTACATAGCTTTTGAATTACCTTGAATGGTCCAGATATATAAGGTTGAAAAATTATAGTCTAGATTTTGTGAGGTCTTTTTCAATTACCAGAACCAGGCCTTTTATTTCTTACTTGATTTTTTTCTGATAAGGAGTCTTGTTTAATATGAGATTACTTAGCATTATTTAATTGATTGGCTGTATTCTATTTTTAAGATTTTAAAGTCTTTTATTGTTACCTGTGATGGTATTGCAAGTTTGATTGTAAGGTATGACTACAAGTAGTTGGTATGGGGAAGTTATGTTTTAAATATTAGTTTTGATTTTATAGGACCATAAAATTTGTGCAATGTGGCTGCCTCATTTTTTGGGGTTCTCTAGAGAGGTTCTTTTGAGGCTGTTAAATATGAGTGTGAAACTCTACTTTAGCCTGTTAGTTTGGGTTACTATGGAGAGCTAAAATAGTGTATGGTACTTATGATGTTAAAAATCTAATAAATACATTGTTACAGAAAATACTATTGTTGCCTAACAGTATTTTCTAGTAGGGCCAAAACAGAGAATATGCGCTTGTATAAGAATACAACAATTAATTTTGTGTCTAATACCTGTGTGGCAATTGCTACCAGCCATTGTTTAAAATATATAATTGTCATAGTGATGTGTTGGTTTCCTTAATTAATTGAGGTAATTGGTCTGATAAATCAAATGCCTTATAGTTCAGATAAGCCTAGGGCAAGGATTAGTTTGATAGGCTTTTAGTTTCTTGTAATTTATTGTAAGAGTTAGATCCCTTTTCCCATAGTAATGTAACTAGGGCCTCAATCATTAGAAATTATAATATCTTAAAAAACGGAAATGGGATATTACTTAGTATAGGTAGTGATGAGAGAAATCTGTGGATGGTTAAGAACCATAGCATTGACTTAAAAAAGGAACGTCCTGACATTAACAACTTAAGGCTAGTAGATTTGTTTAGACAAGGTAGAAATTAACCTCAACACAACATTCCCCAAGGCAAGGCAAGGCAATGTAACTTGGTTTGGTGGGATGATCCCAGCGTCAAGAGGTGGCTTGGAGGAGAACATTAGAGAAACTAATAGAAGAAAGGAAAAATGTTTTAAAGATTCTGTGAAATAATTATAAGCTACACTTGTGCTTATTTCTAAATATTATGATCAGCCTATGTGATTAGGATAAATAGTACAATAATGGCTTAGACACAGGCAAACATATAATCCTTTGTTCAAAATTACTGATAAGGATTAAAAAATCCAATTAATTGATCCATCTAATATATACCATTTAATAGAGGCCAAAAATCAATTACCATAATAGTTGTTTTGGGCGAAATAATACATGTTTTTATATTTAATTAAATAAAATTACATGTATAATTGTGATCAAAGGTATTTTATTCTGATCTTATTTTACTAATATATTATATAGAAGATGGGCTTAGCAAGGATGTAGCCAATTGCCTATTCTTGGCAAGAACCTAATTAAATAGGATATTTATCAACCAAATCTCAAACAATTACTAATTACAAGCACACCCTTGGCAAGGAATACCAATGTGTTTGACTCTTGGCAAGACCAATTGACAAGCTCAATTCCTGCCAAGACCCTGCTTATAAATGAATTTTCATTAAGAACTCCCTCCTATTTACTAGGATGATTATACCTTGAATCTAGGATAAATCTTATCAATATATATTATTCCAGTCAAACCTAAAGGATGACAACCCAAGTACCTATGATGGCTTCTTCCTTTAAGTATCCTTAACAAATTACACTTAAATTCCAAATGTTGAGACTGGTTGAAATCAAGACAATGATAAGATGCTTTGATAGATCCTATGTTATGGTACTACTAGGACTAGGGAACTTAAGACTTCAACCCAGTACCTCACTGAATATTTCAAAGCCTAGATTTCCCTTCCCTTCAACTATAAATACCCTTATTTTCCTCAAAATAAATATACAATTCTCTCTCCTCTTAACTGCATTAGCTGCTTTTTTAATTCTTACTTCTAAATAGAGTCAAGTCTTAATCCAAGATATACTTAATAAATACAAGGAAAACTTATAGCTAACTAGCTACAACAAGCAAACTATCCACAGAAGAGAACCTTGTACTAGTCTTCATACTAGTAACCACATCCAGACCCAAGCTCATCAAGCAAGCACCTCTGTGTCAGTTTCCCAGATTCCATGGTAAATTAAGAGATAGATATTTTTAGAAAAATTCCTACAAGAGGCAATATTTGAGGGTGAGGAATTTTTATGATAGAATCTTGTTGTCTCCAAGTCTTCTTTAGGAATTCTAGTTTAGAGGTGAGGGACAGAGCCTTAGGGCCAATAAATTAATTAATAACCTGCTAAGTGTGGTTTTTTTTTTATTGATGAGGAGATAATAAATCACAATGGGTTAATTGCATCTCCTTCTGAGATTCTCCTTTCTTGTGATGTCAATGCTTCTAGAGGGTGATAAAGTTTTATTCCCCCATCCAGGATTGTTCTTCCAATCTTCTTAATAGAATTCATATATAAGGATACCAAGTATTCTAAGTCTTCTTTTAAGTCTATTTTTTAGTCTTCCTCCCTTAAATGGTGTATGCTTTTTTAATTACTAGCAAACTAGGCTTTATTCTGAGGGAATGATTCTTTTTTTCTTAAGCATCAAAAGTTTTCTTAATGTCCCAATTTCTTACTTCTGAGGCTTTTGAGTTTACCAGGGCTGATAGATCTTTCACCTTACTTACTGGGCGATTCTTTGAGGCCTTCTTCCTGGAATAATACGTGAATCCATTACAGTTATTATTTTGATGTTTGTGGTATGTACTAACATGTTTCTTTGTGAGCTTAAAGTTGTTGAGCCTCTGGTATTTGGATGTCAGTTTGTGGTGTATGTTTCTGGTGCCAAAAGCCCAAAACTTTTACTTTTTTAAGGACTTTTATTCTTTTCTAGAAGAGAATGCCAGCAAAAATTTGTTTCCGCCTTTTTTGAATAAGCTCCAATATAATATATATAAATAAGTTACTTTATTTTAATGTACTTCTCTAGATTTTTTTCATGGGGTATTTTAAAATTTTGAGATATTTTATTCTTACTATCATTCCTTCTTCATAATTTAGAACAATATAGTCACTAGTGAAGAGATTGACAACTGTGTATGTACTTATTGATAATTTATTTGCCACTTTATTCTTGTGACCTTAATGTTGCATATAATAGGAATTTTATTTTATAAGTTCAAGTAGCCATCTTCCTCTTTCAGCAGAAAGTTCTCTCCAATTCATGAGATACCTGAGTGCCTGATTATTGCAGTATATGATGAAATGTGCCCCCATGAGATAATATCTGATTCCTTGGATTAGAATGAGAATGACAATAACTCTTTCTTATGTGTGCAACATCTAATTTTAGCTGGCTCAAATGAATATGGCATATAAACAATTGGGAAAAATGTTTTAATGTTAATTATTTGGACAAGTGAGGCATCTAATCCTGTATTACAAGTGTTATAAAAAAGTTATTTATTAATACTAGGGTGTTAAATGATAGTGTCTGAAGTAAGTTGTGATTTAAGTGTTGCAAAAGCTTCTTCAAATTGTCAGTCTAGTTGAATTTTGTGCACTTTCTATGGAAATCACTGAGAGGTCCCCCAATCACAGAGTACTTTCCAACTTATCTAAAGTAATAGCCAGTAGAACCAAAAAAACTTTGGAGTTTATAATTAATTGTAGATTGCTAATATTTTTTATTGCACTTTTCTTACTGCAATCAGGTGTTGTCTGTTTTTATTTTTGAATGTGGATGATCAGTGTGAGTCTCCTTTTAAAAGTATGTTTTTTACTTTTTAATGCCTATATTAAATTCTATAATCCTTTTAAGTATAAGCAATACGTCTTGACAGTGGTCTTTAAATGTTCTTAAGTAGATTGTTAAATTATTAAATTAGACTAATACATATTTGTAAAAATATCTTAAATACAATTTATACTGCTCATTTAAATATTTAGAAAGGTAAAAAGAACAAAGGAAAGATGAGTGAAATTAGAGCTACCAAACCTTTTTGTGGAATTATTAAAGCTCTGAGATCCTGTAGACTATGTTGGTTGCAGATGTCTTAGTAAAAAGTTAATGTTTGAAAGCCATGAGCAACCAGAAAATGACAAGAGAATTTTTTTGGTGTAGGGCAGTGGTCATTCATTATTTATAGTAACTAAGTTCAGATCTCTGTATTCTACTCATGATCTCATTTTTTCATCCTACTGGGGAAAACTATGACTACAAAATCCCATTTGCTTTATTTAAATAATAATTTGTGATTCAATGTATGAGTTAACTTAATTTGTTTAAAAATATGTGGTAAGCATTTGGAGCGCAGCAGGCACACTTTACAATTGGTCTGGTGCCACTCCACATTTTTATAATGTGTGCAGTGCATTTAGATAAAAGCTTTTTTTGAATTATTTAGAAGTAATGTATTTTTTCTAAGTGCTCTTTTTATGGTTAAGTACTTTTTTCTGTATTGGATTGCTAATATTAGACACTTCATTGGATACTAAGAAGACTTCTAGCAGTTCAGGCTAATATAAATTCTTTTTGTGTAGTTTCCCATTTTTAAGCAAATTTATACAACACTTTGGTATGTACTAAGTTGTTTTCAACCTCTAACATATTTAGTCTACTTGTGTAATTGACCAATAACCCCAAATCATAGAGTGCATGTTTTCCAAAAAAGTATGGGAGAAGCTTTAAAATTAAGTATTACACAGCAGGTTTGAATTGACACTTTTTTATGTTAAAGCTAACTTAATCAGTGATCACAAGTGCTGGTGTAGTTGTACCGTTGGCTGGGCATAGCATATGTCTGTGGTCAAGTACTTTTTGATTTGTATTGTCTTTGTAAATTTAAGAGACATATTGTTGACATATAACTTTCTCTATCCATTATAGCTGGAAGGATTAAATTGTTCAATTTTCTGTTGGCTTTGAAAGTAATTTCATATCTTTTATCTATTTCTACAAAAAACTTTGCTGGTGCAATTTAGCGCTATGGAATTTACTCAACACAAATATTTTGATTTTGCATTATAAAAGGTTTCACTAGCTATCAGGCATATTTTTCTACTAAAACTTTTAAGTTTTTAAATTTAATAAATTCCAAAAAATATTAATTTTTAATTTATTTTAAAATTAATCAATAAAATTAACCCTCCCAAAATGTGAAAATTGACGCATTAAGAGTATTGTGTTAGGCAGTTTGCATAAGAAAACTCATTGATTCTTTTGTTATCACCTGTTCTTTATTTTTAAAGATTTTTATAGAAGATAAATTTTCCACTTTGGATGATAGCATCCTGGATATTATGTCTGATCAACAGGGAATTTGTGCACAAGTTAGCCAGTGGCAATTAAACTTTCATGGATTTCAAGAGTTCTTATATATCAATTTAATTGTTTTAATTTGT
>CAOJZF010000453.1:0-35972 GCA_948465475.1 Thalpophila matura
ATCTTATAATTTTAAAAAATAAAAAAGACATAGTGTATAAAATATAACACAACAATTTGTGATCATACAGAAATTTCTTTGATTAATTCAAAAAATTTAGAATCAGTACTCATTTTGAGAAAAAAGGGACTCTTGCCCTCCTCTTGGACAATTATCTTAATGGTTGATTTGTATAAAATGCACAGAATAGCAAACCAATAAAATAAGCTCTATTATCTAGCTAAAATGCATTTTATTCTAATATTCTTTTCAAAAGCTACTTTAGGCTTGTACTTTTCAGATTTTTCATCTGTGGCTCTAATAAATTGTATTAAGTTAATAATTATGAAATCAACTCAAGCATAATTGATCCGGGCTTATTTCCTTCAGGTGTTATTATGACTGTTTTATTGTTGAGCCTTTTGTCTTATTATCAAATAATTGAATAAGCCTGAAATACTTTACAATATATTTGCTATAATAATGACACCACATATAATTCATTTTCTTTGTCTAAGTAAATTACTCTCTACCTCATTGATTACATCCTCCACAAGGAAAAATTAAGAATTTTAAATTAAAATAACCTACAAAACTCATGGACCCTTTTTACAGTCCATATATCCCCATCATAGCTGGTCATAAATCCCAACACTCTTAAAAATAAAGAGAAGGTTAAGTCTTACTTATGGCCATTAACAGTTGCTTTTTTACAGAATTGTTTTACTAGAAGATCTATACTGGCAGGCTTACCAATTTTAAGGTTTAATTGACTTTATCAGAAGGGGAGTTATACTTATATTGTTACTGCTTGGTTATTTATGGGAAATCTCCTTTTGGTAAAGGGGAAAAAATTCCAGAGATAAGTTTTTTTTGTTTTTTATCTTTCAATTTTTAGTCTGGATAACTAGCCTTCAAAATATTTATATACTTTGTTATCCTTAATTTTACAAATGACATCATGAAACTTTTGTCACCCCTATCAAGTCAAATTCAAATTCTTCATTATCTTTGTTTCAAATTTTTTCTAAAGCTAATGCTTTTAGAATAAGAGCCAATACAATGATAATTATATCTCTAGACAAAATTTCAATTTTTTTATAGATAATTTAGCCTCTACCCAAGACTTAATATTGTAAAATGGGTTCTTTTTTTTTAGGTGACTTTATTTTATGTTAGCATCTTTCAGTTGATCATAAGAGTGTGTCTTGGATTATCTTTGTGACAATTGATCAAGGTGAAATTTTGTCACAAAAATGTGTCTTGTGTGGTCTGTGAGACCTCTGACAACGTCACATTAAGTGGTATTATGTATAACTTTGACTCATGATAGGTACTTGTACTAAGATACTGTAAAGCTTCCACAGAGATGCTTGCTTGCAGGCTTTAAGTCTTAAGGTGGTCACTAGAATAGAGACTAGTACCTAAAATCTCTTCTGTGGTAAGTTCTTGTTTAATAGTTCTAGCTAGGAGATTTCTTATATATTTACGTTTAGTCTTAGGTCAAGGATAAACTCTAGTAAAGAAGTAAGGTTTAAAAGCAATGGCAGTATGAGAGAGAATTTTATGATATTTATTTTGGGGGAAAGAGGGGGGTTATTTAGTTAAAGGAAAGGAGAATCTAGGCTTTGAAAACATTAGTGAGGTACTGTTTAAGTCTTAAGAGCCCTAGTCCTGGGAGTACTATAACATAGTATTTATTAAAGATTCTTGTCATTGTTTTGATTTAGCCAGTCTTGAGTATTTGAGATTTAGTTGTAATCTTGATGAGGATGCTTATAGGAATAAGGCATCATAGTTACTTGGATTGCCATCTCTTAGCTTTGAATGTGATATTATTTGTTGATAAGATAACGCCTAGATTAAAGGTATGATAATCCTAGTAAAAAGGAAGGAGTTCTTGCCAAGAATTCAAATGAAATTAGGGTCTTGCCAAGAATCAAGCTTGTTAATATTCCTCACTTAGAATCAAATTCTTTGAGGTTCTTTGCCAAGAGCATGCTTTTTTTAGTAATCATTTGAGATTTGGTTGAAAGATGTCCTATTTAATTAGTATTCTGTTATGTTACAGGTCATTGCCAAGAATTGGTAATTGGCTTATTCTTTCCAACTCCATTTCTCTATATAAATTAGTAAAACAAGACTGTTCTAATTGTCTTTAATAGGCATGATAATAATTATTATAAATTATATCATGTTAAATATATGTATTATTTTTCCTGGGCCAATTGTTAGCATAATTGAGGGTTCTTGCCAAGGATTTGTCTATATATGAATTTTTAGCAAGTATTAGTCTCTATCAAAAGGTAAATTTTAATATAGATCAATAATTGAGTTATTCAATCCTTTTTAAAAAAGCTAGAACAAAGGCTTAAATTATTTATTGTTTCTAAGCCATTAATGTACTATTATTATAGTCACATAAACTGCTCAAAATAAAAAAATAAGCACAAGTGTAACTTGAAAATACTTCACAGATAGATATACCTGTGTTAACTTAAGAAGTTAATTTGAGTCTTATAAATTTTTTAGTCCTCAAGGTATATTATTCCTTTAAAAGGAATAATTCTATGGAGCAAGACATGTAAAATTGTTTTCAAACTAGAAGATTAAAAATCAATTGTTATTATGCTCAATTAAGCAAGGATTGATTTTATAAAATTTTTAATTCTTTCACCCTGGAATTTGGGAAGAAAATTACAAATTGGTCAATTAATCTTGATGAAGAATGGTTCAAAGTGCATTAAATTGAAGATTTTCTATAAAATGAATTAGAGCAATGAAAAAGCATTTAGTTTAGGATATCAGTTTCTATTAAGATCAATTTGAAAAAGGCTTTTGAAGTGAGTCCACTCAGAAGAAGAAAGAATTGGGTAAATGCATATAAGATAAGAATATTCAGGAAAAGATGTACAGATTGCCATGAGAACTATAAGTAAGCAAGTAAGAAGCAATTCATTTTGGGTTTTTTTTTACAATCAAGCTTACAATTACTTTCTGTGAGGTTATAGGGATTTTCTTTAAGTTTAGAAAGGTTTATAAAAGATACATTGAATGATAAACCAAAAGATATTTCCCAGTATTTAGATTATCTTTATTATTTGTAGATATATTCTGTTGCTAGTTAATCAAGAATCTTGTTTACCGCTCAAGAGTTATCAAAGCACACATTTTTATGGTAGATTTCTTGAGATTGTCCAAGGACTTCCCATTTCTACTTATAGGCCTATTTTTATGGGTGTTTGTCTTTACAACATGCACAAGATTGAACCCTATCAAGATGTCTGGTCTCCTGGTGAATTTATTACCCAAAACAAACAAGAGTTTTCTTTTCAGTTTAAAGGATCAGAAAATAGTTTCCACTTTATCTGATAGTCTATTGATGAATGACTCCTCTAAATAATACATAGACTACACTAAGGAGATTAATGGAGACTTTCCCAACCATCAACAATACTTGGCTAATTGCCACAGAGAGGGAATCGCCCTCTAAGGCAGCCATCTGGTCCTGCTGACTGCTAAGGAATACCTGGCACGCCTTGAGCTGTTTGGTTGTCATTGTAGCAAGGTATTTACAGAGAGCCTTTTATCTCAAGGTAGACCCGGGGCAAGTTGCTCTTTGAACAACATCCTTTGCCACAATAGGCAATAGCTCAAAGACATCTTGTCCAGCGTGATTGTTTTGATTGGTTCTGGAAGGCATTGTTGTAGATTGTTGGAGTATATAAATCAAAAAAAAAATTAATTAATTTGTATGAATAGTAAGTTTAATGTTATCAAAGGTAGATATGATATAAAAATTGGAGAGGGATTATAGGGAGATAAGGACTCTTTTTGTCTCTTGCCTGAGAGATCCAGATATTGAATTCCGCAGAGTTTGATCTGTGTAGTCTTTTTGTAAACTAGATTCCCAAATAAATCAGTAGCTCTCAGACTGTCCTTCTGGTTCCTTGGCCCTGTCAGTCCCTGGGATCCCTTGCAATGAGATGCATTGGTCATGCCAGCTACCTATTCTGAGTCCAATGTCTGTTTGTTATAAGATTTACAACAGAGATATCTAGAGAAGACAAAAAAATTTGATTTTTTTATAAAAAAATAAAAACTTGACTAGTTTGTTAAATTTTATTAATTTTCAGGTTGAGATAGCTTGTGTTTAGTACGCTAAGATCAGAAGCCTATTTCCAACACTTATTCTTGTTGATTACTAACCTTGATGCCTGATATTTGTTATGTATTTAGATCATAGTTTTATTGCTTTGCATTTTATACTAAAGTTTTCATCTATAAAAGTATTTCTATATTATATCTATGATGTTTTCAATTTAAATATGATTGTTTTTTTAGAAAAAATACTGCTGTTTTATCTGACAATAATAAATTGCTAAACAGTTTAATTCAACAAAATGTCCTTAGTAAGAATTTTTACAAAGCTATTTGATAGAGAAATTAGATAAAGTTCATTGTTGTATTTAGTTATTCAATCTACCTTATAATTTCCATTAGATTGTGAGTTAACTATTTAAATGAACATGAAAGATTTTGACAATTATAATATATAAATCAATTCAATTAGATAGAAATACATCATCAAGTCTAAACTTCCCAACAAAATATTTTATAACAAATATGTTTCATTTCTTCTTTTTTTATTGTAAACTAAATCAAATATCTATCTGAATAAGCAATTGTAATCATTTGAAGAGAACAAGATATAAAATAATCCATCTTTAATAGTAAAGAAAGATTGAATTAAGCTGAAGTTTGTTTTAATAATCTTGTACCAATATGGCTGCCCACCTTGATTAGTTGCAGTCAAAAACAACAAACAACTATGCCTAAGCACTAAAAGGTGATACTATAATTGTAATGACTTTTTTTAGATACTTAAAATATAATATATATGTACATTTATGAAGGTAATGGATCCCTGAGCATTTTCCCAAGTCTCACAGGTAGGCAACAAAGAATTCTCCAATCATATTAAGCTAGGCTCCATCCAATATGCAAGCCATATTCTCCACAAATTGCAACAAACATCTTAAAAAATTTCTCATTATGAGCCATTTCTCTTGGATTCTTGCCCAACCTGAAAATTATTTATTCTCTAGATTTTTAATTATTTAACTATCCTTCTGTCTCTGGATTCTCTGGAGAATTCTCCCTCTGGGATTCTCTGTCTATTACCTTATTTGGGCTTTCTCCTTTTTGAAATTTTCTGGTAATATTTTTCAAGCAGAAAATTGTTCTCCTTCTCAGTTCCCTGATTGTCCCTGGCCTATCCAAAATCCCTGGCTGGAAAATTTAGACTATAAATAGTCTATCTCTCATCTCCTTATTCATAACTGATATAGTTGTAGCTAAGTCTATGAAAACTCACTGTCTTTTTCTAATTTGTAAAGAACATATTATCATTGTAAGTTCTGTGTTTTGCCTTTGGTATCTTCATTCACTTTCTGATTTTTTCCTTAGTAGATATTTTTTCTCTTCTTAATTCTTGTTAGTACTGTACTATTTCTCCCTTAGTATTATCTTCTTTACTGGATATTGTTTCTCTGCCTATTCAGCTAAAGATTTGGATTACTACTGATTTGCAATACTCTCCCCAATGCTTCTCCTCCATCTCCTTAATCAATTATTGTCTCTAGACCCAGTAAATTTATAGTATTGCGTCTTTAAACACTAACTTTTTACAAGACCTTAGATGTTGCATACCCTATTCTCAAGTGTTAACAATCTCTCCCCTGAAAAAACATCCCCAGGATTTCAATGATAATTGGCTCTTACTAAAAGACCTTTTTTCTTTTCTCTGGAATCTTTTCATTATTAAAACACCTGAAAATCTAACCTTAGGAATCTTAGGGTCCTAGACAAAACCCTGGGTCAATTATCTTACCTTTAAATATGAAAACTGTATCTCTGAGTACTTTTTCCCTCTGGATCTGGCTTCTACCCTTAGATTCTCTATTTAAGGTTCCTCAATCATATGTTTCTTTTATATTTATTCTTTCCTCAGTTTTTTAGAAACCTGGAGTTAATTACTAAGCTTTGCCTCTAAGCTTATCAACCCTAGGTTCTATACACTGGCGCTTAAGGCTGGAATACTGTTCTATTGAGTTCTTATGATTATGATGTTGTGTATGTAAAATCAACTTTATTTGGAAGAAACTATTCAATATTAATCAATCTCATCCTCTTTTTTTATATTGCAATCAACTTATGTATTAAAATAATTAGTGTTAAAAAATTATTTTCTGCAAAATTTTTAACTAGACAAAAACTAGGATAATAACAAGAATTATCTAGTAGTGACCAAAATATTATTTATCATAGTAAGATCTAATATATAAAAATGGTACAATTAACTATAAACTAAGACAACAATAAATTTAATTTTGTCTGGGATTATCTTGGTAAATTTCACTTTTAAAAGAAAAAGTCTCAAATCATAAAGATGTTCCTATTTATAATAATGAATAGCTTTCATATAATTTAGTATACAAAAATAATAATTAAATTAAACAACTATATAAAGAATCCATGTTCAAGAATGACAACATGAAAACCTATCTTATTTCTTCAAAAAGATTTAGATTTGAATATAAAAAAGTTGCAATAGTTTGTTCTCAGGCTAAATAAAATTAATAGACTAAATTAAAAACCAAATAATACTTAAAAAAATCTACTAACGTTATCAAAATCAAAACTGATAAAAAAGAAAATTGATAAAGTAAAATCAATATAGAAACTGAAGTTACAAAGTATATATATTGAGTTTGTACAGTTGATGCATGATGATGACAAGAATAAAATCACAAGATCTGATTCTGGCCTTCAGAGTTTTTCAAAGATATTTATCTATTAATTCCTATATATCACAAACTAATAACTATAGAGAAAACATGCTTTATATATCTGATCAACTAAATTTTACCTTCCTTAGAAAAAGTTGAAAAAAAACTTTAGAAAAACTCAGGTTAAGACAAGCATTATAAAACCAGAGACAAGTCTTCTTTGAAAGTACTTAGAAGATACTACTATAATCTAGTTATAGAAAAGGTATCATATCCTGATGAAACTATTAAAAAGATAACAATAGCCCTTATGAGACCAGTTGGCACTTAAGATTTAGTATGAGTTCAATATTGCATTACTAAAATATTGCTATAAATTACTAATGATTATATAGTTTTTTCTAACATGTATTTTTTACTAAGAATTTGGTAAATTTTTTGAAAAAATTATCTTAGGTTTGTTCATAGCTATAAAAATTACTAAAAGTTACTTATTAATTGATTATCTAGCTTTTTAGTCAAATGGTCTTATTTTGTTAATTGAATTATCAATGAGACTGATGTATTGCTCTTAGACACACTATGAAACCTCATAACTTTAAAAAGTTTTCTTAGCATTCAAAGTTAAAGTATATAATACTAGAAATACTTATATCATCTGATACTTAGCCTTGTAGTTTATTTAGCTATTTCTTATAGAACTTAAAGTAAGGATTTATATTAAAGTAAATAATTTTTTCCAAGGGTCCTAAATTAGTGTTAATATTAATATAAAATTTACTTTATTTATAACAAATCTTAATTTTATCTAAATGTTAATTTAAAAAACTAATAAAATAAACATATATACAATATAGTATGCAATTAGACCCAACTTGTGGTGCTCTTTATCAGTAATTAGTATGTTTATTACCTATAAAACAAAAATTTATCACTTAAGAAAATTATCTGGTTTTTATCTAACTTTGAAATTTAAAATCAAGATTAGGTAAATTCTATAAGATTAATCACCAATAAACATGAGTCTATTTTAACAACTTTTACACTTGTTAAGGAAAACGGTTGGACTTTGGTCAAATCTTAAAACCTCAAACTTAGAGTAGACTTATTGAAGGAATTCAAAAGTCAAGGTTTTATGTTTTGCAAGTGTTAGGTTGCATGAATTTTGGACATGCATTACAATTTAACTAGAATAAATTATTTTGATGACTATAAGGTTCTTAGTTAGATATCTGTAATAAATATCTTATCAATTGAGATGTAAAAACAGCTAATCAGTCTACAATTTGGGATTTCCTATGCAAATCATTGTATTTTGACACATATGAATATCAGCAAACACTCTTTACGGAAGGAGTTAACTAAGACTTTAGAATTAGGAAATTAGATCTTAAAATAATTTTGGGCAATAACCACTTAAGTAAAGCTGAGAACCCAATTTAAGGAGCCTTTGATAAATATTATTGATGAGAAGAAGACATAACTATGCTTAGTGAAAGATGTGTCTAAATTTAAAATTGGTTCATTGTCTTAGTCAGATCAGCAACAATGAATCAAGTCAGAGCTCCAGGGAAGCTCAGGAAGATAGCAACAAAAGAAATTATAGATAAGAGAGAGAAGATAGGTTATTTAAAGCCAATTAAGAGAAACTTAAAGAAAAATTTAAATCACATCCCTTTATTAAAAATATCTCTTAAGTAATTAGTTATACTAATTTATATCTTATTTAAGCTAAGATAAAATTAACTTAAGTGGAAAACGTTAATTATCTTCTGTTAATAAAAGATAGAAATAATCAAGATGTTTTTTTATAGATTAAATTGTAAAAAACAAGTCCAAAGAACGTTTTCATTAAACTACATCAATAAGCTAGAGGATACAGAATAAATTAAGTTTGAGTCATATATTGAGAAAGATGGTACTGATTAGAAAAACAGGATATTGCACAAACCTTGCTCTCTATGGTGCTATACCAGAAAATCAGCAAGCTGATTAAACATCAATGTAGCTCAAGGAGCTTTGATATGGGAAAAAAGTTAGGCCAGAGCTGAAAAAACAAAATTTGTTCATAGAATCAATGAAACTAATATATAACTGGTGGGGCCCAGTTAGTTCTTCATCCTTATAGATATGCTAAATTTCCTAGTTTAATTGGGGACATATATTAGTATCTAAAGTTACCACATTTTATATAAATCTAAATATACCTTACTGATGACTGTTTTCTGAATGTTTCTTGTACACCTTATTTTAGTGTCTATAGACTAAATAGATTTTATCTATCTTTTTAGCAATTTAGATAACTTGATATCAGATTAATTAGACTTTACTTTTCAAAAGTTTATTTCTGTGAGTAAATAATACTAGAATCAAAAAACTTTTTTTTTGTCCTGCAATTTGTAAATTATTTCATCATAATTATATATCTATTATAAAAAACCAAGGATTATACAATAATATAAGTTTTATGATAGTAGAAAGAGATAAATCTATTGCACTGACAATTTTGTTAGTTATTTGCTTCTATATTTTTTTAACTTAAAATATAAAAGTTGTGACATTATTTTTTTTCCTCAAAAGAAATTTTATATTTTAATATACACAGAATCTTAAACCATTATATAAATTAAAAATAGATAGATATTTATTAATTAGGTATCTTTTCTTCTGTGGTTAACTGAAAATATCTATCTAAATTATTAAAACAATTGTTCTGATTAGAAATGCAATAACTAAAATTTATTGCTTATCTGCATTCATCCTGTGGCTAGCCTATCTTCCTATCTTTCTATCTTCTAGAGCCTTTACAATGTTTTTTCTGACTCAAATTACTATCTTTAAGTAATTTAAGAGCTAATATATCTGAAAACTTATTATTGTAATTTCTAAAATCTTGCCAGATTATCCTTGATGATTTTTCTTTGATAACTTCTAATTATTTGGCAACATTTTCAACAAACAATTTTTATCTCTCCTGAGGCATGATCCCTAAAACACTTTTAAAATCTTAACTCAATCAAAAAGTATCTTATAGCATTATACTTGAGTCTGTATCAGACAGAAGTGAAAAAACCAAAAAAAAATCCCATCATAAACAAAAAAAACAAGAACTTAGTATAAACCAGTTTGTTTTCTTAGGATTATATCAAGCTTTCCAACCTGGCCTTGGATACCAGGACAATAAAATCCACTATGATTTTTATAAATTGAAGTACTAATAGAGCCCTATCATAACATCATCTACAAAATCTTCACCAACATTTTTATGGGTATATACTAAAGCTCTATTGTTTTTAGATACTAGTCTTTAGTATATATTTGATTTGATACTTATACTATAATTTGGAAAAAACTATAAGAGTAATTTTATTAATAATATCTACTATCAACTTAATCTAGCAAAAACTTTTTTATAGTTTAGTAACATTTTAATCTTAAAGAAATTGCTAAGAATTTCTCTCAGCATATTTCTGTTATGATGAAATTATTAGGCAGATTGTTACTTAGTTATCCAATAAGAGATCTAATAATTGTTGAATCTATCAGCTATCTGTTTTTTTGGATTCCAATAGACTCTGGATAAGATAAAGCCATGGATTTTATTGTATAAGGTACAATATAATCTAAAATAGACAATCTTTAACTTAGTCAGTTTTTGTAATTTTCATTTTCTCCTAAAGTTGTAGAAATAATAACTTTAGATATTCACAATCTTTTTAAGTCATCAAGTCCACTAGAAATTTTTTTCTTTACTAATTTTAGTATAGCTTAATATAATAATCATTTACTAAAGTGTGCTAGTTTAATCTATTTTTAAGAAGTACTTAATGGTACCTCAAATTATACCTATCTTAATAATAGCAATGACTTATTATTAGATTTCTAATATAAGCTTAGCTCTTTTTTTTTAATAAATTTGAAGACTTATTAGTTTTTACAAGAATATGAGTGATAGAAAGTAAAAAATAGGAACTCTAGGTTTTTTTTTAAAATAAGTAATGTTTTATTGATCTATTATCTTGTTTTAGTTTTTTATTTAATTTTTCTATCTAATTATATCTTTTAATGAAGTTTTGTTTTTGCAAAACAGAATTAATTAAATCTTACTAATCTATATTAATTTAAAATGGATCAAATTGCTATAAATGTATATAGATAAAATCATAAATAATCAAAACTCTTTTTAAGTAAACATTTATCATAATTTAATTTTAACTAGTTTTTTTGGTTTCTTTTGAATTTCCCTGTTTCTAATCTATTAATTTAGATTATGGAATTAAATTGAGTTGATAATTAGAAAAAATAGCAAATGTTGTTTAAGTCATAAAATTCTTCCCAACTGGCATAACAAAAAATAAGGGAAAAACTATTTTTAAGCCTGTGCTCTCAAGATTTAAGTTATTACTGTCAGAATAGATAAATCTAAGAAAATCAGGTGAACTAACACCAAAAACAGTTGATATATAAAAAGGCTATTGAAAATAAGATACACATAAAAGAGTTTATAATTATATATCTAAAATAGATAATGAAAAGATGTATATAATTTTGCTCTAAATTAGGATGTGGTAATAATGATTTCATAGTAATCTAAAAATATCTAGATTCAGTGTTTTAGAATTTTAAAACTTTACTAAATGGTAAGGCTATAAAATTTTATCAAAATTTTTATCTAAATACATGTAAACTAAAAACTGGGCAATATTAATTAGTATACATAGAAAATAAAATAAAAATTAAATTTTTATAATTTTATTGCTGAGTCTGATACTATTAAGGATAACTAATAGTAATAAGTTTATTTATTTAATTGCAATTTGACCTGAGATTAGTTTCTTTAAGAAGATTACTAGGATAACATATAAATCTATTAGATCTATTCTTATTTTAATTCATAAACCTTTTTGAAATTCATATATAAGAAGTAGCTTATAGATGATACAATTTTTTTATCACTTAATCAATTTAAATTAATTTTTTTTACACATCTGAGGTTTCTAGGACAGATATACTAATTTAACAATCTTTGATATAGTTTAAATCATTTTTAAAAGCTTAATTGATATAATTAGACTTATATATAGTATTTATACTACTTAAATATTTTCTATCTAGTTCCTAATTTCTAGGCAGCCTACTCTTACCCATAAAAAATTCTTATCATAATCTGCAAACTTAAAAAGTTATTAAATTTAAGTCTTTAGAGATTTAGTTCACTTTAGTCCTCTAAACTTGTTCCCTACCTTTACCGTCCCAGCACTATCTCTTACACCTGCCTACCTAATATTAAATAAATAATAGAATATGTAGGCATAACAGGTGTGATATTTTTAGAAAAAATTGACTCTTTTATCAGATTGTATCTTAGATGTAAAAATATTTAACAATACAATCCACCTTCCTCAAATTTTAACCTTTATAACAGTAATGGTCATCATGAGGAGGTAGGGGATGGGGAGGATTAGTATACCAGTGGAGGAGATACTAATTATAGTGATAATTATCAAATATAAAATTAGTATTAAGTAACATTAATTTGACTAGAACAAAAATCTCAAATCTAACTTAAAAAAGATTGATTTAAGTTTGAATATTTACAAACTAATCAATCAAAAGTCTTAGCAATTTATAATAACCTCAATGGTAGATTTTATTTTAACTGGAGTTGATGTAGACAGATAAGGGAACAAATGTTATAGTGGTGAGAAAGAATGAAGGATAGTAGTTTAATTTATTATTGTAAAGATTAGAAAGAGATATATATTGTTAATAGGTAGGGGTGTAAGGTCATTAATTATAAGGTTAGGTTGATAGTAAGAAGGGGAGATGATAAAAGTATTTATTTTTGGTTTTTCAAATATTAAGCGCCCCCTATATCCTTAGATGAATTGATCTTCAAAAATTTACTAAACAATAAAAATTACAACCTGATTCATCTCCACAATGCTAAACTAACTTAAAGAATTTAATTGCTGGTTAAAAATTTAATTATTATAGGATGGTAAAATTATCTATATATTTAGTATAATTGATATGAAAAAAGATACAATTTTTATAAAACCTTGATTAAAATCAGACCTATTATTACAAAAAAAGGGATCTAGCTTCACAATGAATCCCCTTCCTCAAAATTAAATCTAAGGTGAGGTCCCAGTGGATTTATAAAGGTATGAAAATTTAGTTGGCTATAACTGGTATCACTAGTATTCTCCTACCCTTCCTCCAAATATAATAGATCTAATCTTCTATTGGATTGCCAAATTAGGATGAAGTATATAATAAATTATTAAAATTAATTGATTCTACTTTAATTAGGATCAAGACTATGAATCAGCCTTGTTCTTAAAGAAACCTGATCAATATAGAGACCTCTTTCAAAGCTACATCAGATCTTAGCCACCTATCAATTTTTCTTTTGCTATCCCCTTAACAAAAGATGACAACTTAACTAGTTTCTATAGACTAGTTATTCTTCCCTTATTAACTTTATGAAAATATAGACTTAAACTAAATCACTATTGAATTCTACCAATTGGATAGAATAAAAAGTGATTGCTTGAGACAACAAACCTAAATTGTCTTACTAGCTCTCAGCAGTATAGGCATCAAGCTTTAAGTGAGGTTAAATTTTCTCAACATAAGAGTATTGTAATCTAAAAGAAATGGTAAAATCCGGTCATGGCATCTACAAAGGTAGGGGTTGCATGAATTCTATGAAAAGATACCATAGGATTATGATCACTGAAACAGTTCTGATCCAAATGAATCTCTTTATTAAATACTCACTCACATGATATTTTATTTACTATAAAAAATTTGGCTTACTGATCAGATGAAGTTTTATAATTAACTTTTAAGAGCCATAAGGTTCAAAAGTAAATATTATTGGACAAATAAAGTTGGGTAAAGCTTATTTAAAATTCATCCTAACTTTGGATTGACTCTACAAAATCTATTTAACTATATATTTTCCTCATAGCTAATTGATATCACATATAAGTAAGGTGTATCTCCAAAGAATAGTAAGGGTGAGTGGTAAAACATATATTAAAGTGATAATTAATTATGCCCATAGATTAGCAGACTCATCAAGAATTAATTGTAGCATAAAAATTCATCCAAGGAAGGATTGAATTAAGAAATCCCATAAGCTGGCAATGAAAAAGATAGCCATAGAAGAAAATGTCAAAAAAAAAGATCTTTTGACTCCAAAGAATTGCTACCTTAAGAGAATTGGTCCTTATCATAATTAGATAAAAGAATATTTTCCAAGGCACCCTAATTAAGTTTCAAATGTTTCCTATCAGTTTGTCTGTGTAATAATTATATCATCTACTTAGTCAGCCACATTGTTAGAAAAATTGCAGGTCAAAAGATTACTAAAAGCATTGAAGAATGATTTTGATGAGGAAAAGTTAAGAAAGCGCTACCAATACTATATTGATAAGTCAGAGTAAGTAGAGAAGAAAAACATTGTCTTGTTTGATTAAAAGACTAAGTTAAGTTAAGAAAACTCATCACCTCATAAATCTCACTGTCTGTCCTTTAGTTAGAAAATCACCAAGTTGTTTCCTACAATTAGTCAACTATCTCTTTCAATCATCTATATAAAAAATTACTCTCCAAATTTATGGAAGATTATAAGTAGTATACCATAAATTTCCTCTCAATTTGATTAATTTAGATTATAAGATCAATCTATACCATCAGAATTCTTTCCCTCAAACTTTTAACCCGCCCCTGTCCAATGACATCTTACCTTATACAATGATCTCATTTTTATCCCTACCACCTCCCCTTACAACTTAAATTCAATTCAATAACATCAATCATAAAAGTACCTCAAATCTCTTTTCCTCTCCCTCCAAACCTCCCCCCCTCAAATCTTGGTACCTAAAGGGGAAAGGGGTACAGTTATACAATCTCAACAATGAGAATATAATAGATTTAAATTATTTTTTTCTTAAATGTTTTATCTTCAATAGTTGATCCTGATAAGATGGATAAAGATTCTTTTTTTATATAATTAGAAAGGGGGTGACAATAATAATAAAAATTTATCTAGTCAACCTGATAGATAAGTCATTATGAAAGATTAATCAGGTAGATTGAGTATAAAAATTTTAGCGGAAAAAGAATAAGAAAAAACAAAACACTACCATCCTCTCCCCCTTCCCCTTTTTTTATAATAATTTAAAATGGTTTCTTATAAGGAAGAGTGATACTAATTTTTAATATTGATAAAAATGAATATATCAATTTTTTTTCTTTGAGGAATATATATGGATGATTAGGACAGAGGAGGATCATTCTCTCATCTAACAGTAAATTTTGAAAAAAAATCCAAAAAAAAAAATTAAACTACCCTCTTCCATCCATACCCCTCTCCTTATTCTAATTTGATTATCAATATTTTCAACCCAATTCTAAAAAAAAAATGTACTATCATCATCCAATTAAAACAGGGGGGGAACTTTACAGTTGAATAGAAAAATTATTGTGATAAAGTTAAACTTTCATAGTTTAAAAAAATTATAATGATAGATGATGATGATACTAAGTAAAAATTTATATATAATCTTTTAGTGATGAATGTGATCAAGGGTCAATCTCTATCATAGTTTTTTTAGAAATTTAAATGATTCTCAAGTTAACCTAGATTAATCTTTATACGTTTTTCAAAAAAATCCCTAAAGATAGTCACATAAAGTTTTTCTAAAGTTTTATTAACAAAAATAAGTGTTAACATTACTGACAATCCTGAATCAATAAAAATATAAAACCCAATCATCAATAATTCAATTCTATCTCATCAGATAATCTCTACCTTCATAAGAAACTCAATTTAATAATCTCTATAAAAAAAGAAATTTCCTCCTCTTCTAATAGGTTACATTCATTTTTAGGTTCAAGTGAGGGTAAGTTTTTAGATACTGTCACATCCCACTATTCTAGATCTCTCTTTTCTTATGAGATTATGTGATCAACATCCTAATTTATCATATACTATAGTTAAATATTTAAATAAAAACTTTTTATAGAGAACAGATAATTGAGTAAATCATCATTCTCATATCATTTTTATCACTCTTTGCTAGTATAGGTTCAAAGGGAAAGTAGCCATGTGCAATTCTTTTCTTGCAATTCTGCCTAATGCAATTCCGCCTAATGTGCTTTTTGAAAAAAAAATCTAATGCAAAATTGCTTAATGCAACCCCTTTTCTATAATAGTGGGATTTGATAAAAATTCAACTATTGAGGGTCTCTTTACATAATCAACCCTAGCTTATTTTTTGCATTTATTCTAATAGGCACCAATTTAATTATATTCTAAAAAAAAACTAACAACTTATATATACCAACTTCTTTCCAAAATAAAAAATTAATACTATAATCAAATACCAATTAACTTTATTTTTTTATCAGGTAACACTAACATTTTATTTTTTGTACAATAAGATAATATCTAAATAAACATATAATATTAAGTAAACAATCTAAATTTTATAAGCAAACAAAAAAGTTCTATTGAGTGTAAACTATTATGGGGGGGATATAAATTTCATTTCATTAGTGCAAGTGCAAGTTTCCCTAAGTGTTGTAACCTTTTCTTTTGGTAGTAGGGTTCTTGAGCTATTTCCTTTACCCTGTCATACCTCTTGAGGGACGCTCAGTTGATAAGACTAGTGCTGTCCCCCATGTCATTGCTGAATAAGACCTTCTCCACTCTGCACTGCTCAAGTTGGAGGTTAGAAAACAGGTGCTCTAAGGTGGGGTTGGTGAAGTTGATCTTCTTGTTGAACTGCCAGTGCCAGCTTTCTAAGGTGGAGGTGGTTCTCAGGGCGTCTGTCTTGAATTACTCTTCCTGGTTCCAGCTTATCTTACCTTTGTTCTTCATTCCATGTCTAACATTCTTTGGGTTCCCGGTCCACTATCTCCTGAAGTACTCCACAAAGGGATGGAAGATGAGCTCATGCTCTCTCATATAGGAGGTATTAAGGAAGGCCTCCAGTGTATTGTTAAATGTTGCCTTGGGGATAAGGGCCAGCGCCTGGAAAGACTTGAAGGCCTGCTTGGTCTTATTGGTTGCATCCTTTTTAACCCTTTCATTTAGCTTAGGGAACTTCAGAAGCCTCCTCTCAAGGCACTGAGCAAAGCGGAAGTAGCACCCATGAGGGATACCCCCAAAGATGGATACTAAGGCCTTGGCTTGGGCAGGATCAAAATCTACCAGGAGGTCCTTGTAGTAAGGCTGGGCGGAACTGGGGTTCTGGAGGGAGGTAGTCTTGGTCTTGGGATGGACTGACAACCTCTTCTTCTTGGTGAACTCCTTGTAGTTCTCAGGTAAGACCCTACCTAACTCTGCTTTAAATCTTATTAGGGCATCCTCATAGGTGGCCTAAGTGGACCCAGTCATCAGGAAGTAAGCCAGAGGAAGAGTCTTGTTCTTGAACTGGGCATGGATTGTCCAGATCTGCCTGAACAGGCGAGGAGCACTCCTGAGGGTTGTATTGGCCAACCACTGGTCAGCCTCAAGGAGTTTAAGAAGGTTCCAATCTGTGCAGAAACAGATGATCCTGTACTTAGGATCTTCCCCAGTATCAAACAATAAAAAAATTCCCCTTCTTTAGTTACTTGCATTGGAAGTTGATTGTCAGAGTTTTTAAAGAGGAGGACTTGGATCCTATAGCTCTACTATTCCTACTTATACCCTGAAAGTAGTTGGCTAGGTCCGTTTGATCACCCAGGAGGAATGAGACCTTGGTTTTTATCCCTACTAACTTCTCACTTATCAGGTCAACACTAATACTTCTCCTATTAGTAACTAGCACACACTGGCGCAGGAACCAACAGAACATCCTCTTGTGAAGATTGGTGGGGGCTGGCAGGTATGGTATATATGGGACTTCTTGGTCCTCTGCCGCTGCCTCCTCTATTTGTTGGTCTCAACAAAGTTGTCATACCTCTCCAAGGTAAGCCTCATTAGACAACCAGTGCCCTCACATTGGTAATGATGATGTAGCTGGTCCTTCCCCTCATCCCTGCAGGTAAAGAGATACCCATTGTAATAGTAACCAGACCCCCCTCTTGTAGGCATTACAGGGAATCCAATTTTCCATCTCTCAGGGACAACAAAAGTATAGTTGGAACCCATAAATTTATTATGGGTGGTCAGGAGATCAAAAGGGGGGTACTTCCAGTTGGGCAGGTCCTTTTGTCTAACCTTTTTTCTCTAGGTACAGAACCAGATTCAAATGCCCTGGCCTTTTCAGCTTCCTCTTCATCAGTGTGCTTGATAGTGTCATTATTTATGACTTCATCCTCATTGTCCTCATGGTGGTAAGAGTCACAGTCACTGTCAACCCATTCTTGACCAACCATGATAGGGGACGTGGGTCTACTCTCATCCTCATGGGATAGGTCAGCCAATAGAGCAGTGTCACTTTCTTCCTATCTGGCCTTGGAGGTAGGTTGAGATTGGGTCCTGCCATAGGTTCTGAAAGGGGTTTTGGGTAGAGAGTTTGTGCTACAGCTAGGGGATTGAGGGTAGGGATTGGGTGGGGGATTAGAACTACAGCTGGGAGTTTGGGAATGGGCTGGAGAGGGGGAGTTAGATTTGGTGGGGTAAGGTGCTAGCCCAATGAAGGAGTCCTTTAGCTGCTCTAATGTTAATGCATCAAAAAAGTCCTCCTTCAATTTCAGAGAGGTCACTGATATTGCTATTAGTGGGGTAGACAATATCCTCATCACCATCCACCTCTCTTTTCATCTGGTTCTCCCACTTCCATTCCTTAAACTTCTGAATAATATCATCCAGATTAATGCTGCTACTCTCTTTTTCAGTTTCAATACCCTCACTATCTTCATCCACATAGCCATCCCTCTCTTCTTCTATATCATAAAAGATTTCTTCTTCTTCTTCTTCCTCTTCTAAAACTTCTTCCTTTTCTTGGGAGCCTCTTGGGGCTAGGTTAATGGGGATTACTCTTTTCCCTTTCAATAATCGGGTTGCTTCCCTAGTTCTCCATTCTAGTTTGTCAGCCTCCTGCAACTTTCTATTTGTTAGCTCAATGAACTCCTTTTGGAGGAAAGGTGAAGCCAGAGCTTTTGGGTTGGGGTGGGTTTGGTGATAACTGGGGTATCCTGAATGGAGGTGGTGGGCTTTGGGGGTGTGAGTATTTTGGCAGAAATAGGGAGGCTTCTTTGGGGGTGTTGAGTTTTTGGGTAGACTTGGGGGTGGTTCCAAGTGGGGTCTTTTGACCTTTCCTCTTTCTCAAGTTGATCATAATAAATAAGCTAATATATATTAATATAAAAATAACATATAAACAAAAAAAAAGGATGAAAAAAGCTTTTATAAATGTTTTATCTAGATATAGGGATTTGGGAAAATTTGTATTAAGTTTACTTGTGATTTATTATTTTACCTATGTGTGTCACTATGAAGATTTAGTAGATAAATGTTTTGTTACTAATCATAAGAAGAAAAAATGGCAGAAAAGGTACTCCTCATAATAAGAAGATGTTTATATAGAATATCTGAGCTTATCTAATAATTTCATATGGTGATAGATACAGAGATAGTGATATAAAACATAAGATAAATTTGAGTTGAGTAAAGATAAATTGCATTAGAAAATTCGCGCTAGGCATGTATGATGAATTTAATTAGGAAACACTAAGTTTTTTTAGATATAAATTTCCGCTTTCTAAATTTAATTAACCTATAATAGATAAAATTAAAATTTCTATATAAAAAATTATTTTTTCTAAGTTTTTTTCTTTGAAAATTTTATATGATAAAATAGAGAATTAAATTATAACAAGAATAGTAGTATATGATAATAATTTGAAAGTATAGTTGCTATATGAGAATCAATTTTCTAATATAGTTTAGACAATAATTGGGTCTAGCAGAGATCAATGAGGAGTTTTACAGTTTAAATTGCGTTAGACAAATTGCGTTAGGCATGTTTCAGGTGATCTAATAGTAAATTTATTAGTAAACTAGGGGTAATTGGAGGTGCATTTGCTAAATTTATTCTGCATTAGACTAATTTTATTAGGCATTTTTGCAAAAGGTAACTAGCAGTTCACTATTGAAAATTTCTTAATCTTAAAAAAATCTTGATCTTTTATAATTTAATTTTCTAATATAAGACCCCCCCAGTTTTTGCGTTAGGCAGAATTGCATTAGGCAAATTACATATGAGCACTTTTCCGGTTCAAACCTTATCACTCATAGTTACCAATCTAAAAGATCTCATGTTAAATCCAGTAAGTTTTAGTGGAGAAATCTATCTCTCCTCAACTCAACTTGATGATCAATCTCTCTAAAAGTCCTAAAGATTATTATTAATAGAAAACTTAACTTTTATAAAAATTCTTTACTCAATAAATTAACCATAAGTTAAATAAGGACTACTAAACAATAATCTCACAATGATTCTTCAACAATAACTCTAAATGATACTATCCTCAAACTATAGTGATATAGACTTGATCATTAGATTGAATTTAAATTTGAATTAAATTAAATTAATCTAAAACTTAAACTTGATAACTTTTGGATTACAAATCTCAGATACATCCAACTAAATTTATTAAAACTATAAATCTATCATCCTTTCCAAAGCTCATCTCATCTAGTACACTATAATGGCAAGTTACCCCCCCAGCTCAATTTTAAATTTAAAACCAAGATTAAAAGGAAATAAAAATTTTAAAATTCTCTTCAAAAAAATTTAAAAAGATTTCTACTTAATATATATAGACATTAATTTTATCTTATCTTATCTTATCTTATCAAAGTTAACTTCTTCTAAATCATGACAGATTGATCAATTTAATCTTTTTAATATTGATAGTTTTTTTTTTATATAAATCTTATAATGTCAAAATCTTACCTGAGGTAAGGAGTGATATAAATAAGTATTAACTCAGGATAACCTATCAGATCTCAGGATTGATTATTCCTCACAATTGAGAAAGTACTTCTCCTCTAAGTTCCAATGATATTATAAGTTAAGTATCCTCTCTTTTTACCTCTCTTTTTTTTCTAATAGATTAAATCAAATTCTCTTCTTTTCAATTTACCTCATTTCAACTATCTTCATTATCATCATTTAGAATAAAAAAAGATAGATTGATCTAAAAAAAAATTCAATAAAATAAAATTTCTATCTTCAAATGATATATTGACCTAACTATGAAGAATTTTAGAATTTATTTGGATCTTAGATCACTCAACTACTAGATTGTGAAAATTTTTAACTTATCCAAAGCTTCCTATCTCTAAATATTGCCTGAAAATCTCAATTTTAAATTTTATCAGGGTTTATACTATACCTCAAAAAGATGATCTATATATAGTAGTAATAAAAGGATTATCTAAGAGTATAGAGGGTTCTTTTTCTTTCAGTTCAATTCTTAGATATTTATATTATAATCTAGATTTTTTTTACTTCCCATCTATTATCATAAATGAATGAAGATTGTCACTTACCGCAATTTATAATTTTTTTCTTTAAAGTTACTATCATCATTATCACAAATATTTGAGTTTTTCAATTTAAAATAACGATTATCTTGATGGTTTTTTAGGTCAGATATTGTTCAAGTCCAATTTATTTTTATACGAAATATTTCAAATTCTTAGGTAAGAAATGGAGTTGGGTTTTAAAAAATTCTAAGGATTGGACTGAAATATTTTGGATTATATCTTTTTTTTTATAAAAAAAAAATTAGTATTTCCAGAATTTAGCATTCTTTTTTGGGGGTTTAAAATTACGATATAAAGGATATGGTAAGTTTCGGATTGATTGGTTATCATTATCTCTCAACTCTTATGAAAAAAAGAATTTTTACGATTTAGGGGTAGGGAAGGATCAGTTCAAGCGAGAGAGGGTAAGGGACGAGGTTTAAAGGTGATGATGGTGGTAGTGAGGAGTTGGATAATAATTTATTATGGGTAGGAGAGGGTAAGGTGGGAGGGGGGGGTGAATTTTTTTTCATATCGATCGGGTGAAAATGGTAGTGGTAGCTGAGATGGGGAGGTTGTAGGGATGGTACCCACCTGCGAGTCGAGTCGATTCGATTCGAGGGGGGAGGGGATGAGGGGGATTATCTACCCTCTAACCACCCTCCATATCACGGCATCCAACCCTTTTTACCCCCCCTCCTCCTTACACTACTCCTCCCCTCCCTTATCCCCTCACCCTCCTTCACGATCATCATCATCCCAATATAGTGTGATATCATCATCCGACTCCCTCCTCTCCTCAATGATGAGGGAAATCTTAGTCAACTAGGACACTGGGAGGGGAAGGGGAGGTACCGATCGATTGGAGGGTAGAGAATGAGAGAGAGAGAGAGTGAGAGGAGAGTGGTAGAGGAGGGGGTAGAAGAGAGACTGATTCAGTGGGTGGATGGATTAGAGATGGTGGTGACGGAATGGGGATCGATTCAATAAGGTCCTATCTCATTCCCTTCGACGAGTGATGGTTGGAAGATTAGTATGATGAGAGGGGGTAGTAGGTAGGTGCTGTGGGAGATTAAAATTAAAAAAAAAATGATTTAGGGTAGAATCCCATTGATGAGGGAAGGGTTAGCCCCGATAGTCGCCAATGGACTCAATAGACAGGTGAATAGATAGAACCCAGAGTAGACTTTCTGATGAGTTATGGAGGTGGGAATTTGATTGACAATCTCATAGATTAATAATGAGATGGGGAGGAGGTGAGTGATGAGGTAGGAGATGAAGACGGGTAAGAATTTTTTTAGGATGGCACGAGTGTAGGCGGAAGTTTCGATCATCTGGGAGGAGGGTGGGGCGGGAGTGGTGGTGATGGGAGGAGAGGTTGGGGGGTAAGTGGGGGTGATGGGGACTAACATGAGGTGTTGGTCGGAGTTCTGGTGTAAGGTTAGGGAGGTGGAGGAGGAGGTGTCATATTGAATATCCCGAAGTCTCGGAATTCGGGGTAAATCGGAAACTTTGGAGGGGATCATTAAGTTAGCGGTGTGGATCTTTCTTAGGATCAATAAATTGAAACAGAAGTGAGCTAATCCTCCTGATAGTAACATGAATAGCACAGCTAGTGAGTAGATTAATCTACCAGTGCCCTTATGATAGAATGGGATCATACTCTGTAACATGGGTTCCCTAGGTTCAAACCAACCTAGACAGGTGGGAACAATCGTCAATGTCAATAATAGAATCCATATCACTATGGATCCTAAGATCCACCTCCGGGAGATGATACTCCTCTCCAGAATCAATATCCATGAGTAGTACATGTATCGGTAAGCTACGGTAATGGAGACGGATAACATACTCAACATTGCGAAACTACCCGATAGTTGATAATGATAACTAGATTTAACTGATGATAACCTCTGACTAGCGAAGAGGATCCCAGAGATACCATAAGTGAATAGGGTGATAATAACTTGAACTAAAGTGAAGTTACCAACTAAATCGGAGTGAACCGGTTTCCTTATGGAGGCTATCAACATTAGAGTGACGAGGATGACACTGATAATTGATATGGTTAATAAGATTTCCAACTCCATCCCTTTGAAAATTCACTTATTTAATTTAAGTTTTTTATATTAGCAAAAATTAAAATTTTACGAAAATTTGGATTATATTATATTATATAATATGAGAATATAATATAGATATAATCAACTTTAAATTTAATAAACGAAAGAGTTATAAAGGAACAACTGACAATATTTAAACTCCCCTTATAATCAATTTCGATTGTGAAACATTCTTAAATCAAAGTTTTTTAAAATTATTTTATTTGGATTCTCGAAATTGATTAAAAAAGTCATTTTTAAAATTAATTTAAATGAGACGTCCCCTATGCCAGGTTTTAAATAAGTTTCTCGGTTTTTTATCCGGCTCCGAATTTTACCGGGTCGAAAAAAAAACTTTTAATCAAAAGATCAATGTTCGAAAGATGGAGATCCGAGATAAACAGTCGAATCAATTGTCAATCACCATATCTATAATCCTCGATTTAAAAATCCCATTATCAAGGTTATAGAATTTTAAAAGGGAAATGTCTTATAATGTTCATAATGATGCGGTATTATAGATAATTTAATTTATACAGTAGACTGATTTTTATACTTGAAAATAAGATATATTTATTTTATCTCTTAAAAAATTTCGTAACGTAGTAAAGAAAAATAGATGATATTACAATGACACTTTGATTTTATTTAAAAAGAAATTCGCTTTATTATACTAGGTCATAAATAAGGAATTGGGGATTGTCGATATTTAGTTATATATATTGCAGATCTTTATATTCACAACAAAAATCCTTCCAGATTTTTTTTAAACTTGAAAGAAATTTGGAACCAGACACAAGACCATCTCTAAGACTTAATTTCATGTTACCTTTAGCTACAAAGATTAGCTTTTCTAGATTCTCAAAAAACTAAAATCAATTCCTTTCACCCTCAAGAATTAAAAATATCATCCAAGATACAATATCAAAACAATATAAAATTTAAGATTAGAATTATAATATTATTTGATGTTTTAAATTTATTAATTATAGTTAATATTACTGTCACTAAAAAGAGTTGTCATGGAAGGACATAGAACCTAACCTAGATTTCCAGGTTGGGCTAGTCTTCTAAATTCAACTTTAACCAACCAACTATTTCAAATTTTCATTATAAGTTTCTTTAATCCTTAGAACCCTAGTACATTATCCACTGAATTTTTGCTAAAAGCTTCTTCTTTTTGTTCTTTTCTCTCTTTCATCCTCTATATCATAATCTTTTTATGTCAATAGACAATTTTTTTTTTGTTTATATCAAAAAAGTCCTCTAATTTTTTGGTTGCTTTTGCAGGCCAAATTATCTACTTAAACTCAAAAAAAGGATAAAACTCATAACCTAGGCAAATCAATCCTAAATTTTTTCCTGTTAGAAATTATACTACCAAGGCTGAAGCAAAGAACAGTGTTATAAAAATGCAATCAAGATTAATTGCTCAAATCAATTGACTCACTATAAAAATCCTAAAGTAAACAACTTTTGAGTTTAGTATCCTTGATTTAGAGTCAATTAAACTTAACTTTATTCTGCAAGATAAGAAGAAATTAAATTTGATATTGATTATTAAATCTAAGTCATTAACAAAAGAAATTTATCACCTAAGCAAGAGGGAGGAAAACATCTTGATGTCAGAGAGATAGATGACAAAAAATCTAAGAAATCAATTTCTTCAGTAAATTCAATATCTTTTACTATAAGCTTTTAAAGTGTATATGGTAGCTAGCTAGTATCCCTTGATCTTGGCCATTAGAATCTTATCCAATAGGACCTCCTCTTAATCTATTGAATACTTTCAAGTTTTATTTAGACCAGTAGTCTCTTACCTTAAATGTTTTGCCAAAAATTTCTAAAATAAGTTTTTTTGAAAGGGAGTTGATTTTTCAAAAGGTACTTTTATATCTTCTAAAGGCACAAATTTATTATACTCTAATTTCATCTTATAATATAAGCTTAAGACAAGGTTAGATCCTATCTAATCTACTAATTAGAATTTTTAATAATTAATTTTATATTATTAGTATTAGAGAATTTACCTTTTTGTAATGTAACTATGTTGCTGATCATCTGGCAATAAATACAAAAAATAAAAAAAATTGGCCATTTATATCTAGGATTGACACCTTTTTGCAATTAAAATCTCTTTTTAAGAAACCACATCTAGCTTAAGGTTAGAAATATTTTTCAGTGACTGATGTGTTTCATATGAATTATTATACTATTGTGACTGAAATGGATAGAACAAATTTTTTTGGTTAAGTTAAAAATCATCACCTGATGATATATAAGACTCATCATTCCTAATTAGAATTAACATCCTGGAAAATTTCTAGATAAAAATTATCTTGATCTTAATTTGAAAATTTTTAGAAACCAGTTAGTTGGATTGGTTAGTAAGGATAAAGCTGGTTATTAGTTGACCAGCTTGTGATTAAATTATGAAATACTAATCTAATACAATTGATTGGAGTTTCAGGTTCTAAAAAAAATTAAGGAAAAGTTGGTGAAGGATCTAGGCAATGCATAAAAAAGTGGTACTAAAACTTTTTATTATGCTCTTTCCATCTTTATCTTTGAAAAAAGATTACTCATAGATAAAAAAAGACTTTTTATAAAAATCATCTTGAATAATTCTCTTTAATTTAAAAATTTATAAGTTTATCAGTTTGCTTGATAGATTTTTTAGTTTAATGGTGTAATTTTTTGTTTTATAGACTCTGTCTAAGTTTAAAGTATGATTAGTTCATATAAGTTTCTATAAGAGAAAATTTATAAAAAGAATTTATCCTTTATCCAAGATCAACTTTTTAAAGTATATAGCAAATAAATTTTTTCCTATTGTAATTAATTTTTTTTATTTCTATTAATTGTTATTCCATCTTATCATAAATAAAACATATTGATATTTTAATATTATAAGATACATCAATAAAGCTTATACAAACTAAAATTGATTTAAGGAGCCAATTTTCCTATCAAACTATAATAGCCAAGATAGTCATTGAACAAACTTTTACAATATCTTTAGAATTTATATAGTGTTCCTAAATTACGGGTCAAACCTTTATTCCAGAAACCAAATCTCAAAACCTTTATTCTGGAGGCCCCAATCTTGGAAAACCCAATCTTGGATCATATATTTTTTACCCTTATATCGGAACCCAAATCTCGCAACCTGCATCTAGGAAACCCCCCTTGAAAAAAAGTTAACAACAAATTTTTCAAAAATTATTATTTTTAAAATTTTAAAGTACTTTCTGGTTCAGAATTTCACAAGAATTTCATTTCTAGTATTTATTTGCTTTTTTTATTAGTAGAAAATCAGTAAAAATTGAGTTTTATTTCTATACTGTTTATAACTTAGCTTTAAATTTGCACCTTGAGAATTACCACTGTTGTGCATAATAGATTATAAAAAACCCCAAAAAGATCTTTTACAGAGTAAAATAGTTAATTTATTACAATAAGTTATCTCTTAAGTTATATATTATAGTGTTTATTTTTAATTCTACTCTCTAAAAAATTAAAAATATTAAGAAAGAAAAACAAAAAAGAAAATAAAAAAAAAACTTTATTAGATCAAGGCACCAGCAAAATTGAGTAGGCACTCATATTCTGCACCTTCCTTGATGGGGATACTGAGGGCTTTTCTGGCTCTAGAGGCTCTTGCAATGGACATCTGATTCTGATTCTTCTGTTTCCGGTGTCCTTGTTCTTCATTAAACTGGAGTTCACTGAGCTTCTGCTGGTTCTGGAGTTTCTTGATGAGCCCATTGATAGGAGGATTCTTTCCAGAAACAAAATTCTGGAAGTGGGAATTCCAAGACTCAACTGAGCAGGTGGTCTTCATGAGCCCCTCTTTGGCCTAGGGGTAGACATTCCATTTGACCTTGTTGACAGTCCAGCCACGGCGGTCTTTGACCTTACCAATCCATTGGTTTTCAAAGTATTCAATGAAGTCCTTAAATAGGTCATTGTGTTGGACCATGTATGGGGACTCCTTGAATGCTTTTTAGACTGCCAAGAGTCCCTGGGGGGCAATTAAGGCCAAGGCAGCAAAGCAGACAAAGTGTTTCTTGGCCACAAAGGAAGAGTCAGCCAGAATAAAGTTGTTCATAGACTTGAATCTTTTCTTGTTTTTGTTGAGAGCCTGCCGGAAGTAGAAGAAGCAGCCAACTGGGGTAACATTGAAGACAGTCTGGAAGGCCTGGGCTTGAGCTGCTTTAAAGTCCACAAGGAGCTCAAAATTGTACCCAGAGTCTATGGGGTCTTTGGCGCTAGAAGTGGTGGCCTTCTTTGGGCTCTTGACAGCCTGGATGGTTCTTATCCCCTTGGTGGACTGGTTGTAGGTCCTCTTGCTGGTTGGTGTATCTGCCTCTTGGTCAGCCCGGATTTGGTCCATTTTTTCCCTAATCTTCAGCAAGACAGAGGTATATGCACTTGTATGTTGACTGGTCATCAAGACATAGACCATAGGGATAACTGTCTCCTTGAACTTGCCTAAGATCACCCAGAGCTGCTTGAACATAGGGGATACAGTTGAGAAGGTGCTGTCTGCTAGCCATAGATCACATTTGGAAAGACGTTCTAGGTTCTCCCTGGTTGCAAAGCAGATGGATCTTCCCTTGGCTCTAATGGGGTCCTCAAACAGGAGGAAGGGCAGGCCTTTAATGGTTCTTTTTTGATCTTCAGTCAATATAAGATCTTCAAGCTTTTTGGCACTCTTGCCCAGGTTTTCCACTTTGTTGTTTAGCTTGGAGACATACCAAACAAGCTGCTTAAGGGTAGCAACCTTCAGGACCTGGTCTGGTTCTAGGTATGATAGAGCAATTGTAACCGTCTCCAAGGGGTCACAATGTTTATTGCTGGCCTGGGTTTGGATCAGGTACCACTTTAACATCTGGGAGAAGACATCCTCTGGCTCACTGTGGTTATGGGGGGCATCAGGCTTCTTTTTTCAAATTGTTCAAACCCAGAGGTAGTGATCTGGGCAGGGCAATTAGGAGAATTGCATCTCCATTGTTGGTAAACCAGGTCCTGGGTAGCATCCTCACAGGTGTAGGCAAACCCGTCATGATAGAAGCCAGCATTTGCTTTTTTACTCATCATTGGGAAATCAGTGCCTAGGGGGGCAGGGAACATGAATTTTCCATTCACATTAAAGACATTTTGGACCTTGAGGGGATCCCAAAGAGAAGGCCTCTTGGTCTTTTTTGAAGAGGATGAAGGAGGATTTCCTTTCTCATCAGCCTCACTGTCTGAACTACTATCATGTAAAGAAATTTCAGGGAGCTTTTCTTTTAAGATATTTTCTAAAATTTATTGTTAGTCAATATTTAACTTTGCTTAAAAAAACTTACTAATTAAAGATATAGAGGGGGGGGCAGACTGCTTTGTAGCCCTGGCTTCTCTGACTTTTTTCTCATTGGCAAGTCTTTCCTTTTTCTCCAAGTCTGTCTCTCCAGGGAAGCCTTTATCTGAGTCCTCAGAGTAGCCAAAGGAGTGCTTGGTGATATCAGAGACATGTCCTATGTCATCACCACTTGCCTCAGCAATACTATCTGAGTCAGTATTGTGCCCCTCAGCAGCATGCTCAGGGGCAACAGTCTTTTTTTCAACTATCTTAGGAGTAGGTCCCTTGGCCTTCTTGGAGGGTAATTGGGAGGTAGAAGCCTTAGAACTTGCCTTGCTACCAGTGTTTTTGGTCTGAGATCTTTTAGGAGGCATTTTCTAGAAAATGAGTAAATGATTAATAAGGTTTATGTAAAAAAATTATTTTGATATTAAATTAAATAAAAAGAAAGATTAATGAGGGAAATATACCCAAAAACACTATATAAACTATATTTCACACAATACTATACCCCCCCAAATCCAAGATACAGGTAAACAAGATTTAGTACCCTAAAAACACTATGTTTTAATAGTGTGTAGTTGCCTAAACCCTGACGGACACCCCAAGTTGTAAACAAAAACTAAGGAAAACCGGTAAACCGTAAAACAATGTATACTTAAGCTAAAGCATTGTTTAGGGTAGTGTTGAAAAGAAAAAAAAAATAAAGGGGAGTCTCTTATTGACATAAGGCTCACTTACATTTTTTTTAGTGTTTAAAAAGGTGTTAAAGTTGCTGTTATTAACAACTTTATTCAATTTATTTTTCAAGATACAGGTACCCAAGATGCGGGAATAGGTTGATTATATACTTGACGCGGTTAATTAAGCCTAGTAATTTAATAACAAATTGTATTTTTCCCAAATCTGATAATCAAAATCCAAGATTTGGTTTTACAAGATTGTGTCATCCTAATTAGTTAAACCCATTTACTATTAACTCAGAGTTAGCCATGTTTAGTTTATCAATTTGTAAAGCTCATTTTAAGCCCAGAATAAAGTACCCAGTTTAATAGAATAAACAATTTTCTATCCTTTTGATTAATAAATTAGTCATCAATTGCTCTATCTAAAAAAAAAGTTTTATTAAGCTCAATTAAAAGAACATAGTAAATTTTACTTTTTTGGTTGTTGTTAATAATTACTAGCTTGTTGTTAATTAAATCCGAGGTTTAATTAAACAAGATTTAGTTTCTGAGATTTGAAAACTCAAATTTGTTGATATGAGTTTTAATATCAAAATGCTTTTAATCAACCAAAAAATTTAAGTGTGCACATTAAATAATTTTGAGATTCAAGTTTTGAGATACACAATCCGAGATTTGGTTTATAACTTTTGAGTAAAAAAAAATGGTTAACTTTCAATGTAGTTAATAAAAATTGTTTGATCTATGTTTTAATATTGGAGCCTATATGTCAGAACATATCCAAGATAGAGGTTCCGAGATTGGGTCATCCAATATTGAGGTCTAACCCTAAATAACTATCAGTTCCTAAGCTTTGATATTGTCATTAGGTTTTTAGACATAATTTTATTGATGTGAAGAAATTTTTAGGAAGTAATTTGCTAATCTCTAAATACAAAGGGCAGACAGCATTATACATTAGTATGCAATTTTAATAATTACGTCCCATCCACATCCATAAATATAACCAAATTGAAATTTCTCTATAGGAGAAAGATCATTAATGTATTCATGATATATCTTTCTTAATTCAATTGCTTCTAATTGTCCTCTTAATGCTCTTAATTTTTTTTTGTTCTTTACATCTTTCAACAAGGTTTGCAAAGATGTTGCTGGAGATGTCATTTAATAAATCATAAATTATAACAAACAAAGTATATAAAATATGATACTACAATTTGTGATCAAATATGAACTTCTTTATTGACTTCTCAAAATGTAGAATCAGTAATTGCTTTAGGAAAAAGAACTCTTGCCATCCTCTTAGATAATTCTCTCAATAATTGGTTTGTCTAAAAATGAGCTGAATAGCAAACTGTTAATATAAGCTCTATTAGCTAGCTAAAATAATTTTAATATAATGTTCTCTTCACAATCTACTTAAAGCTTGTCATTTTCAGATTTTTCCATCTGTGGCTCTAAAAAATTGTACTAAGATAATACTGGGGAAACTATCTCAATTATAATTTATCTAAACCTTTTCCCTTCAGGTGTTATTATGACACTTTCAACCTTGAGCCTTTTACCTAATTCACAAAGAATCAGATAAGCTTAGAGCATTTACTAAATATTTGCTTTAATGTTAACAGCGCATATGGCTTGATAAGTTTGACTAATTGAACTACTCTCTACGTCATGATATACATCTACATGAGAGAAAAGTAGATTACAAAATTAATAAGAATAATATATAAAACTCTTGGACCCCTTTATGGTCCATACATCACCTTTATAGCTGGTTTCATATCCCAACATTATTTATACTAAAGAGAAGATTGTGTAATACTTGTGACTGTTGATAGCCACTTTCTACATTAACTATCTCACTCTTCTATGAACTCCTGATAGATAAAATTGTCTCTTAAGAAAGAAAGTGACAAGTTTATTTATGAGGTTTAATTCATTGAATGGCTTAAAGGACTATGGATGATTTTTTTGCAATAAAAAACACATATCTTATGTTTTAAGATTAAGTAGATACAGATTTCCACTTGGTTTGCCAATGATATAACAAGGACTAATCCACTGTATTACATACTTCTTAAGGTTAGACAATCTTTGCTTAATGTTGAGCTAGAATAAATTGCCTTCTTGGAAGACATTAACATCCTTATTGCCAATACATTTTTGGTCATAGTAAATTTTCATATTGATAATATACTTTTTGATATGTTCTAAGGATTTTTTGTGAATCTTTATCATATCAATGGTATGACTTCAAACTGCTTGAACTTATGTGCACACTTCTTTATACTTTACATTCCATGTTTCTTGTGGTAAAAACAACTCTTAACCATACATCATCATATAAGGCGGATACCATGTACCACAATACAGAACCATATGATAAGCCAAATCTGTTACTTGTTTTTTTTCTTTTAGTCTTTAGACTGATTCAATATGAGAATATCCCTCACCAAATTGACTGTTTAAATAAATTGTTCTGCATATCCATCTAACTCTGGATTAAAGAGCATTGTAACCAAGTGATTGATTTTATTTTGGTCAAAAAAAAATGGTCAATTGTGTTGAAATGTACAGCTTGCCACAACTAGTCTTAGTATGCACTGAACATATGTACCTGTAAACTATATCTTTTAAGTAAAATCCATAATGTTTGCAGATGTCTCAAGTTTCAAAATTTGAACTTCAACCTATTTTGTAAAACAATTAACAGCCACAACAAAATATCCATATCTAACTATTCATCTTTATTTTATAGCGTCACATAACCAGTATCCATTGATATAACTAAAAAGGATATACTTCTTTGCTTGATTTCAATGGGAATAAATTTAAAGCTTTCAACAATTTCATATTTAGGTCAAAATCTCTTATCACTCTTTGAATTTCATCATACATTGCTGGCCAAAAATAATAGCTTGATTTAGAAGAAGATAGCTTAGCTATTTTTAAATGACCCATTTCATTTATGTAATTTTATTATTAAACTATTTTTTTCTTTTGGTTCTACATAGTCTTTAATCAGTTTTTACACCTTTTGGAAATATAGGTTCCATCTGTTTGATTGATCCTCATACTTGCAAAAGCACAACTAAGAAAATCTGGCACTATGTTGTTTTTTCTTTCTAACATAAATATTTATATTTATATTCTAATAAGTACTTATCCCATCTCATTAACCTCCTTTCTATTTGAGGTTTGCTGACTAATGCTTTGGGTGGAGTATGATCTGTAATGATAGTAAATGGTGTTCTAAACATGAAGGATATAGAATTTTTGAATCCCCATATTACAGCTAATCCCTACTTCTCTGTTGTAATATAATCTTGTTCTGCACCCTTGATGATCTTGAGGCATAACTGACTGGTAAATGAAACTTCCCATAATTTTTTCTTGCCCTTGAGTCAAGATTGCCAAAATCCCTATATCAGATGCATTAATCTTAATTATAATATTTTATTGATGCCATTAAATATTAGGATAGGAGATTCCATTAATGCATTTCTTTGATTCTTCAAACGCTTTATGATGTTCTTCTTACCACTATAATACTTTATTTTTCCTCTAGTTAATTCATATAAAGGCTCTTCCAAGGTTGAGCAATTTGAGATAAACTTTTGGGAAAAATTGATTATTTTTAGAAATTTGACTTCTGTATTAAATTGAGGAGTTTTAAATTTCTCAGTTGCTTTGACCTTCCCTTTATCTGGTAAAATACCTTCTTCACTCACAATATGACCTAAAAATTTCACATAATGTTGAACAAATTGACAATTGTCTATATTTACTTTCAAGTTTGCCTCATCTAACTTCTGCAACACTTGTTTAACATGTATTTTATGTAAATAATGTTGGACTGAACCATGTGATATCATTGATGTAGACTACAGCACATGAGGTTGTAACTTCCCTAGTACTGTGTCCTTTAATCTTTGAAAGACCGTACCAAATGTTTTCATTCTCATTGGTAAAAAAAGCCTTTAAAATAAACATAGTGGGCTTGTAAACGCAAATACTTCTTTTTGTTTCAGTCCAATTTTATCTGATAATAAGCTTTGGTAAATGTAATGTAGTAAAATATTTGGCTCTTTTACCTGGTCTAGTTGATCATCAATAAAATGCATTGAATAATTATAATTGATATTATTCCAATTCATCATTTGAGAATCTATACACACCCTTAAGCTTCCACCAGGTTTCCTAATACATACTGTTGGAGTGGCAAATGGACTTATTAATGGTTCAATAAATCTGGCCTTTTCTAGTTTCTTAATTTATTCAATTTTCGCATCAATCATAGAACAAGTTCTTCTCATGATGTAAAATTGATAGGCTCTTCAATCTCTAACCAAATATTGTATGTTTTTAGTGATCCCAACATCAAATTTATTCTTTGATATTATGTTTGTCCATTTTGAAAGTAACTTTATTCAATCAAACTTCTCTTTCTCATCTAAATGACTAAGAATTATTAACAAATCAATAGAAGTAGCAAACAAATAAGCAGAATTTTCTTTATTATCAATAACTTTGCAATCCTTAATAAATGCAACAAGACCACCAAGACACTGGTTTATTTGAATCACTAGATCTCTTCTAATGATATTTTTTGATATTCATTTTTTCTACCTTTCCCTTCTCAATTGTCTCCCTGAAAACTTGCCCTTGTATATAAGACATATTCTTTGCTATAAACATACATAGTTTCTTGGATGTAAATTCATCATGCACAATGGGTACATTCTTTCATTCTTCTGGTTTCAGCTGTATCATTCTTTGACTATAAATTCTTGTTTCTGTTTCAACATAAATTGCCACTGGTTGAGAGAATTTTTGACTGGAACATTTTCATTTCCAATATGCAGTTTCCCTTCATTAGCATGCACAATTATGTTAACTATTATTAGTCAATTCACTTCCAATATAACATTAAAACAAAGTCCTCTAAGAACAATTTATGGTAATTCTACTTTGGTTTCTCCTATCTTGAACTTCATCTCACTAAAAATCTTCCCCTTCTTCTAAATTTTATTCAAGCTGAGTATATAGTCATCATCACTTGGTCATCTTCCTTTAATCCTAATTTTTTGTAACATCCTTGTGATATAATTACACTTGAACAACCAGTATTGACCACTGCAGTAACCTTTCTATTGTTCAATGTTGCTAGCACTACCATTGCTGCTTTTTTGGCCCATTAAAAACTCTTTACAAAATAAGACATAAGTAAATTATTGATGAATTTCCCCTGGACACCACTATTTCCTGTGACTATTTTCTCTACTTCATCTTTACTGAATGAAAAAACATCTTTATTGGATTAGATCCCTTTTATCTCAAACTCAAGTCTTCATTGCTGATTAATTTATTATCATCCTTTGCCTCTTCTCTTAATCTACCATATTCTTTGAATATCCTTTCTTTACCCAATCTTAGCGTATTTTCTGAGGATTCTTCTAAGTCTTTGGCAGGAATGTTATCCTATATCTCCCCTGCCTCTCTTTTCCCAACCAATTTTGAATTGAATTACCATTTCCATCTCTAATTGCAGATCTATTTATTCAAGCAACAATTCAATAATCTCTTGCAATATGACCTTGGCAATCACATTGATAACAAGTTCTTGTTGGTTTTCCCATTACTCTGTTATTATTTTAATTTCTGTTTTCTTTCAACTTATAAATCTCTTTACTCAACTCTTTCTCCTCTTTCTTGTAATCTAAATCTACTTTCTACTTCTTCATCATAGCTTTCTTATCTTCCTCTTCAACTGAGTAGATATCTTTAATTTGCTAACGGCCCTTTCCTTATTTTCTTTTTGCAACTTGATTAAAAACTTTATCACATGGTTTTCTATTATTGTAATATGTTGCTTGTTATAAAAGTTTTCCCCACATTAATCCCTCCATTGATAACACTTCCATTGAATGTTGTCAAACTGCTCACCTAGTATTAAAAACAATTGCAACACTCCTACTATGCTTTAGCAATCCACCAAATACTTATTTAAGAAATTTGATTTTGATGTATACGTTTGCAGAGGCTCTCCTTCTTCTTATATAGCTCCATTGCTTTTTCTAATGCTTGAGACGGCTGCAACACCTTACACCAGGTTCCTTTAAATTTACTTTTAAATTATCCCAGTTCTCAACCTCTGTTCACCATACCATTCCAAAGCTTCAATACCACAAAATGCTCCAAATGTCTATGCTTTTACATATGAAGACAAGCTTGAGGTCTAAAGCTTATATATATCTTAAGTTTAAAACCATAATCTTGCTTTCCCAAAAACACAAGGACTCTTGGTAAATATGCAGCTTCCAACCTTTCATCTTGATTTCTTAATCTTTCCTACCATTCTAGCCCCTGCATTGGGCTCTGAAATATAGGAAATAATTTGCCAATCTCTAAATGCAGGGTTGCAGATAGTGTTATTTGATTAGTTATAGTTTTAATTATTATGTCCCATCCTTATTATTAGTATAATCATATTAAATTTCTCTTCAGGATTAAGATCAACAAAATATCATGAACTATCTCTTGTTTTACATGCTTCTACTTCTCCTCTTAATGCTCATAAAT
>CAOJZF010000454.1:0-22030 GCA_948465475.1 Thalpophila matura
ATCTTGGCAGAAATAGGGGAGGCTTCTTTGGAGGTGTTGGGTTTTTGAGTAAACTTGAGGGTGGTTCCAGGTGGGGTCTTTTAACCTTTCCTCTTTCTCAGATTGACCATTATAAATAAACTAATATATATTGTTAAAAAAATAACATGAAAAAAAAGGATGAAAAAAGCTTTATAAATGTTTTTTATTTGAATAAAGGGAGTTTGGGAAAATTTTTATTAAATTTAATTGTGATTTGTTATTTTACCTTTGTGTGTCACTAGAAGGATTTAGTAGATGAATGTTTTGTTACTAAAAATAAAGAGAAAAACGGCATAAAAGGTACTCTAGATAATAAGAAGATGTTTATATAGAATATCTGAGCTTATCTAATAATTTCATATGGTGATAGATACAGAAATAGTGATATAAAACATAAGATAAATTTAAGTTAAGTAGATATAAATTGCATCAGGCAATCTGCACTAGGCATGTTTGATGAATTCAATAAGGAAACACTAAGTTTTTATATATTCATTTCCACTTTTAGACTTAAGTAACCTACAATTAACAAAATTAAAGTTTCTTTATAAAATTATCTTTTCATGTCTTTTTTAGAAAAACTAACTAAACAAAATAGAGAATTAAATTTTAAAATGAATAGTAGTATATGATAATACAATATTAATATAAAAGCATAGTTGCTATATGAGAATCAATTTTCTAATGTAGTTTAGACAATAATTATATCTAGCAGAAATTAATAAGGAGTTTTACAGTTTAAATCACATTAGACAAATTGTGTTAGGCATGTTTCAGGTGATTTAATAGTAAGTTTATTAGTAAACTAGGTGCAATTAAGGTGTATTTGTTGTTTTTTCTTGCATTAGACTAACTGCATTAAACATTTTTGCAAAAAGCAACTAGCAGTTCACTATTGGAAATTTCTTAATTTAAAAAATCTTAATTTTTATAATTTAATTCTCTATTGTAAGACCCCCCAGTTTTTTTGCTAGGCAAAATTGCATTAAGCAAATTGCATATGAGCACTATCCCATCTCAATCTACTTAATAGCAGATATGTTTAAAAATTTATCTATTGGAATTTTGTCTTTAGGATGAGCTAAGAACTTATGGTAAAAAGATGCTATCTGGTTCATTTAGTATAAACACGCCAACAATAGCATACAAATGCTATTTAATTGCAATTTTATAGATACTCTCCATTAGTAATAAACAAACTATTGATACTTATTATATATATAATTAATTAGTAATGATAGCAAAGTTACTTGTGGTATATATAAGGAAAATATATCAATATTTTCTTTACTGTATAAATTATTTAATTAGTATTAATTTCAAAGTCTGTAATTTTTTAAATGATTATTTTACTAAGGTTACTATTGTATTATACATTAGCCTTTTTATATATTTATTAGAAATCTCTAATAAGAAAATTGTAAATTTTAATTTTTTAATCAACTTCCATCTCTAAAAACCCAACATGACTTATTGTAAAAAACTAAGCTACTATATTTAATTTGCAATGAATTCCTATAATAACATGTACTACTTACTGTTTTAGTCAACAACTCCATTGTTCACTATGATCTGACAACATTAGATGCAACTTATAAATCTAAGTATACAAGTGCATTAGATTTAGATCTTTTTAATTAATTTCAAGGATTGATAATTATAATAACTGTATCAATAGCTGCAAACTATCAAGTAATAACTTTGAAATGTTTCTAAATCATCCTTTTGCTATCTAATAAATGTTTAATAAATAAAACAATAAACAATAATTAGATAAGATTTTTTTGATATTTATTGTCTAATTTTACAAATCTTACCAGTTTTCATCACTGGATTTGCAATATTTGTTCCAAAATCATAGCATAGCCCACATTATTGTGAAGATCTCCTCTAAGACACCATAGATTGAATATGGGATTCTTGATCTCCAACTAGGCCACAGATGAAATATGTTTATATCTATTGTCAACAATGCTTCTTACTAGTTCCCTACTTGGATTGATCATAATTTTATAACTATCTCTTACATCTTGGTTCACTGCTCTCACCTCCCTTGAAGGTATATCAAATAAGTTGTCCTTGGATAGGCTATCTTCTCTTAGTATGTATGAAATATTACTATATGATTTTCTTTAAGTTAACCAAAAAGACTTTTTCTTTAAAACTTTTAAATTTCTTAATGTTATCCTTTTGTTATTATCTTTGGTTAAGTTTTGCTAGTATACATCTAATGATGTAGTCTGTTCCTAAAAAAAACGTTTTAAACTTAGTTGGGTCTTTCATTAGTCATACTATCTCAATAATGTTTGTTCTTATCTTTATAATTAGCTGTTAAATTCTTAATTTGGCCTCTTAACTTTAATAAGATCTTCCACTAGTAAAATTCCACATAAATCAGGATTAAATTTGGCTTAAGTCTCATCATGTATCTTTCCCTATAGTTACTAGTTAAAGTTGAACTTTGAGGTCTAATTTATACTAATTGGGACTTATCTAGTCTTGCATTGCTTCTTTATACTTGGATTTTGATGATTTCTCATATTATTGTGATGAAAGTATGTTCAATAAATAAGGAATCTTTTTGCTTCTTAAAATTTTTCATTAATTTCAATTTCTTAGTCCTTATCCTAAAGAGGTTTTTTTTTAATCCTGGAAGGTCTAATATAAGGAATAACCTATCACCACATGCCTGGAGGCTTTTAAACACTGTCCAACTTGTTATCTGGCTTATATGGTAATACTCAATATCTAAGTTTTTCTTATCACATATTTTTTTAGTACTAGTAAATTTTTACTTCTTCTTAACAACTATGCCCTAGTTATTCCCAGAGCAAATTGTCAAAAATTCATGCAGTGGGTTCTTTATCTAAGTATCTTAAGCTTGGTATGTGTGTTCCTCTTGCTCTTGGATGTCTGTTTTCAAAGAGTTTTTATTTTTACTTATCAACCTCCTTGTTTTAACATTAGATTTGAAAATTAGTGTCTTTTTCCTTGCACTTAGGTTCTGTCTCTACTTTTCTTATTTTATACTTAATTCTTTACTTTAGCATCTTCCATTCTCTCCAGAATTGGTCTGGTATCTAATACCAAATATTGATTGGCATATACCCTGATGCATAAATCATAAGTCTATATTAAGTCCATCCATACATTGTAAAGTTGTTCTAGTTATATCTAGAAAAAATCTTCCAAGTGAACTGGATGATCACAGAGCGCTAGACCTTTGCTGATAGCCAGTCACCCTAATTATAAAAACAATACTCCAGTTATTTCTTGATGGTGAAAAAGAGTCATCCAATATAGATGGGTGACCGCATAGCCTACAAGGGCCTGGAGTGGTTGAATCACCAGAGGAATCAAGAAAGAGGAGATCTTTGGTATGATGAGGGAGGATGCCAAAGTGCCTAGAATTTAAGTAGACACAGCTGTTAAGGTGAACTCCCACAAATTAGGGAATTCAGCTGGTGGACAGAAACATGGTTCAGGGACAGAGGTAGGGGGGACCAAAGGACAGGGGGGGTCCCACAGTACAAAGACTGGAAAAGGACAAAACCCCAAGACACTTAAACATAGCCACCCTATTGATTATAAGGTTCTCCAAAGGAATGGAATGGCCATGGAATATATATATATTCTTAAAGAAAGACAATAAGGTTTTATAAAATAATTTTACAATTAATAAAGAATCTTTACAAGGAAAAATGAAAGAGATTTATATAGTTTACTGGCTCTACACATTAAAAAAATTTACCAATTACAAACTGATAACTATTAGTCAATGGGTACCAAGCAATAGAGAAACACTTACTCTTCTTTTTAATTGGCTTCAAAAGCCTCTTCTGTCTTCTGGTTGGGTAGTTACTTTTGGGAGGCAATAGAGACAAGGACTGTCTCCCTGGGGAGGTTGGTTGAGCAAGCTCAACCATCTCCCCTTTTAGATAGGGGTTTTTCATCCCTTTCTCAGATGGTTGGAAGTGGTTTTCTAGATTTTATGTTAAGGATTCAGAGGACAGTCTCAGAATATAACAAGCCAGAGAGTTTAGACCAGTGACCTCCAAACTAGGCTATTTAGCTATTATTTGGTAAATTGGCTTTCTTTTTTGGCAAAAAGAAATTATTAAGTAAATAAATGTATGATTCATAAGAATAAAAATTGTTCTATTAACACTTTATGATAGATTATGGGCCTCAGGCAAAGAAAACTAACTTTATTATATAGATATTGTTTTTTAACTAAATCACTAGTACTTTTTTTCTTAAACTTTAAGATTTTTAGGCTCTTTATCTGATCTATTATAATCTTGCTGCTAATTATCTGGCAAAACAGATATTAATTATAATCAATTGGCAATGCACACAAAAAATCATGAAATTTTGGCAGATAGAAAAAAAGTTTGGAGATCACTGGTATAGACTAATCCTTAGATTAAGAGTTTTCATCTATTTTTGTAGGGATAACATAGTGTTCATGATCTCTTTTATGATACTAATTCTATATCCACATGTCATTGCTACTGTTTTAAAAGGGTGAACCTCTATCCTTGCAAATATAAATTTTGAAAAAAACCAGATAAAAAAGTTCAGATTGGCCACTTTGATTATTATTACATAACACACTTTAGAACTAGATATAAATTTTCTAATAGACAATTTATTGAGCCATACTTAAGCAATAATTTAATGTCTTTAGAAACTAAAATGGGCATCCTCAAAGTGTTGCTTCTGCTCTTAAACTATTTGGTGCAAAATTTGTAAATTTACATAATTAAAGAAATTAAAATAATTGTCTTAATAAAGATTTTTTAGTCAAGTTGAGAAACTTAAGATTCAAAGGTTTTGGATTAAGTGCCTTTTGAGATAAGTTGACTAAATTAAACTTTTTCATGCATGTAGTATAACAAAAAAACTATCTATATTATAAATTATACTTTTCTAGTATTTTAGGATAGAACAATTGATTTTTCCATAAAAGTGAAAAAGAATATTTACTTTGTCAAGACCCCAATATATTGATAATAAAGCCATCATGATTGGGTGTCTGTTTTCATAGAAATCTACTTGATATTGATACAAAGAGATAATATTAAAATTAGCAATATTGGGAAATATTCTGATTGCTTCATAAAAAAATTGTCTGGCATAAGGTTTCACCAAAAAATTAAGCTTAAATCCTTTTGGTTTTAATATAGGACTAAAAGCAAGTATTTCATGATCAAAAACATTGTTTTTAGGCTGCAGTTAATTCTAGATTCAAAAAACTCAAACATAGAATATGTAACAAGATAATTTTTGCACAACAGAAGTCATTAGAACTGTGTTCTCAACATTACTGTATCTTTAAACTCAGAATTATTCAGTAAGAATCTTTATTATAGCTCTGCAAAAAGCAGAGTTTTTTTTGGCTTATTTTAGCCTATTTTAGATCTTATTAAAGAGCACAATAATAAAACGTATTGATTAACAATGTGACTATTTTTAAATTATGTCATTTTAGTCAGAAATATATAAATTATAATTCTGGAACCTAATTATTTAATTTAAAGCAATTATTTTCCAACCATTGTTTTCCTACTCAACCCAACTTTTCAAAACAACTTATATTCTCTGAATATAGAAATTTAAAAAAATCATGAATTTAATTAAAAACTATAGGCAATGGCTTCAACTAATTCAAAGAAATCTTAAAAATTTAGATCAACTGAATCAACTCCAGTAGATAAAAGAGCCCAGAAAAAGGAAACAAAAGTTTTCCCATAATCAGAAACAAGCAACCCAAGATGAAGAGATATATCTACTAACTCAAGAACAAAAAAAATCCCTTCTTGTTTTTCCTTCAGTTTGTTCTTTAAATTCTGAAAAAAGATAAAGAAAACAATGAGAGAAATTTTTTAGTATCTCTATAAATATGCACTATCATGGGGAATCACATAGGGATGGAGTTTGCTCTGACAAACAACTCTCTAAAGACAAGGATCTAATTGACTGGGTTGATGTCTCTCAGTCTATTTATAACACCACAGAAACGCAACTATCTATATCACCAACCCCTTTGACCCCAAGAAAAAGATATCAATTAAGCTGTTAGAAAGAAGAAAAACTATGTTTAATTGTAGTTATAGTCTGGTATATAATAAATATACCAAATTTGGCTAGAGAGGGAAGCTAATTTAAACCACCTTTCACCTCAAAGATTATTTCTGTTGATGCCTTTTAAGTTTTCTTGTTTCCTGGTACCTTTAAAATTACATATAGATTGTGAAGATACAATGAAGGAAAGGCTTATCCATTACTTTTGATATAAAAACAGAAATTGTAAGAAGGGTTACAAATCTAAGTATATGAAAAAGATGTTGGATAAGTACAAGGTGAAAACAGCAACTTTCAGATTAAAAAGAATGTTACTAGCTATCTTCTCAAGTGGTTTCAAGTCCATAACACTAGCCTTTAAAAAGAACACCAAATCAAGAAGTAATCATTAATGCTTTTCTCCAGCTGGAACCCCTAAAAATTGAATAAGTTGACTCCATTCCAACCCTACAGAAGTTTGTTGCTGATAAAATGAGATAAAACAGATATCAATACAAGTGAAAAGTACATTGAGGATTTGATACTTACCAACAAACAAAAGGTTACCAGAGATATTGAAACTAACTTTATTTTATCTGATGATGGTGTTGGCCCTAAAAAACAAACTATCTGTTGAGCAACCCAGGACAATCTTGAACGTCTTCTAGGCTTTGACTAATGGCTTGTGGATGCCACCTTTGACTCCTATCCAAAACTTATTTGATAACTTTTGGGCTATCAAAACAGTTTGGAGATAAGGCACTCCCAATGGTATACTGCCTGATTTCTGGGGCCACACAAAAGGATTTTCAGAATATTTTAGAAAAAATTAACGAGAGGATTAATAAAATTTAAACCAGACAACTCACTTAGCATAAGAAAAAAAGCTACAAAGCTCTAATAAAAGAAGCAGCTCAATAAATACTCCCTAAAAAAAGGTGATGAGTTCCCTTACAACTTTAGACTGAAGGATGAATTCAAAGGCTCAAGAAAATGCATTCATTGAAATTTTTGACTCTAAGGTCAAAGGGTGTTTCCATCTTTAACAATCATTTACTAGAAGACTCCAATAAGAAGAAACTTTTAGCTCTGTTTGTACAGCCAGATTCTTCATACCAGATAGGCCTTTAAATGAAATATTTGTTGTAATATCTTTACTAGCCTAGTGATGTTGGTTCTAAACTAAAACTTTCCCTTAAATTTATTGTCACTGTCATACCAGGTTTTTGTTATGACAGGTTTTGTGGTCTTACCCAAATTTCCAGTTTGGATCTGTCTTCCAAATCCAACCTTCATTAAATAATTTAATCTTTTATATTAATCACAAGTCTTTTTGATCCTTCCTATCCTATTAAATATATCCTAGACCCATACAACCCAAGTTTTTTTTCTCTGTACCTATTTTTTTTTCTATACTCAGTCTTTAGGGTTTTTTATTTTGTGTTTTATATTTTTCTTTCACAATATCTTCAGTATTTGGCTATCTCCAAAGGGTCAAAAATATTACTCTGACCCAAAGCCAGGGATCAAACCTGCAACCAAGGTGACCATTTCCAGCTTGCGCTGTCACCAGTATACCACTAAGGCTGAAACACAAACAGGAAAACTAAAGAATAAAAACTTAAATAACAAAGTAAATTACAACTTGTTAAAACATCTTTATGGTTTCTCTTTTTACTTTTAAGAGCAAAAATTGAATAAGACAACAAAAAAATAAAAATAAAATAAGTTTTATAAGTAAAGCAATTTTTTTGCTTTATTTTTTTACATTTTCTAAAACATTAAGATAAAAATTGGGTATCCAGGCCAGAAGAAAAAAGCTATACATCCAGCAGGGAATAAAGGCATCTAAGTAGTCAACCACTGGGAGATTTATCTTCCATCTTACTCTCAGTATACGTTCAGGTACCAAACAGAACCCATAAATACCAGCTAATATAATTGTATTGATCAGTGTTTTCTCTTTGCTCCCAAATTCTGTGATTATTTTGAGATTATAGGCTATAAGAGCATCAATAGCTTTACAAGATGCATTCAATTTATTACTTATACTCTGTTTTTTAGGTTGTGACCTTAAATCTGACAAGATAGTGAGACCCATACTTACTAAGTAATAGACTCAAAAAATTACAATTAACTGTTGGAATATAGGAAAACTCCTTGAATTGTTACTCTAATCCTAGGGAATCTATAATATGCTTTGAATTGGATGGGAGTAAATGGCACAACTTGACCATCTATTGTACAAGTTGTAGCCAAGTCTAAAATTGGATCTTTAACAAGCAGAACAATGTCAGCAGTATTATCATATTTATTATAATGAGCATTGAATCTTTCATTCATATAGCCCAAGGCATGGCCATAATTTACAGGCAGCTTTGTATGTAGGATTAAATCCATAAGGCTGGTATGGTTGTTGACATTTGCCACTTTGCAAGTTGCTTCAACAAACTCTATTAGGGAGGCCAGTCCCACTACCAACAGCTTACCAAATTGTTCTTGAGCGTTGGTGACTGCCAAAGCTTGCCAGTCTGACTTTGTCTTGGGTACATTGGTTAACTACTCTGCAAAAGACATGTGAAAGTACTTGTTCACAACGGTTTGCTATATATCTATTTTTTTAGGAGTTAAAATACTTGATTCTATTGTACCATCAATTAGTGGTATAAGTTGGTCCTATTTCTGAGATGTTATATGCCATTTTATTGGCATCAACAATACCTGCGTTCTCAGGATCTAATAAATTTAATTAGCTTTATCTATGATAAAAACTATTACATTCTATAACTGATCTCTTAATTATAATATCACAACTTAAGAACTGTTGATGCAACTGTATATTCATCTTCAAATCTTATATTATTGTTGCAAATATCTGCAAATTCCTGAGCTACTATAGTTTCTTCAGGTTCTTCAACTTCCTTTTCATTATCCACTGTAGAGGATGAACCAGAAGATCTGAGACACCTAGGTTCACTTATGTGGTCAGCAAAATGGACCCTTTCTAATGGAGGAGCTATTTCAGACTCATCACTACACTGTTCATCCTGGGTGTCCTCCTTTTCTTGTGAGGAATGTACCACTTTTTCACAATTAGGAGCCAATTTTTCTACAGTTAGTTCTTCTTGAATTTTCTGAGAACCAACCTCCTCTATAACGGCTTCTTCTATATTGTCCTCCCCAAGTTTTTCAATAATACCATTGAAGTCATTGTTGTCCTCAATCATAAGGACTTTACTGCCATTCTCTTTCATGATCTTAAATCCCTGCCTAACCATTTTAGCAAGGACCTTCCAAGGAGAAGATCAAAGCCGCCTGTCTTCTTTAGACAACTTATTGTAATGGCTTTTAAGAGTATTTGCCTTAGACTTTGATGTTGGATCAGCAAGTCTGATTTACCTTGCTTTATCTTAGCCATGGCTTTAGCCATAGTAGCTAAAGCTTTGCGGTACTTGCAGCATGCTTATTCCAGTTCAGTATTCATTTTTTCATATTTTTGTTTAATCAAATTTCTTAAAAAATATAACAAAATTCTGATAAAAACATGTATAATTTATTCTTCTAATTAGACATGATCCAGGTAAAACTTGGTTTGATTGGATATAACGCCCTCAAAATCAAATTTCAACTAAAGCTGATTTGACCTAAAGTTTAATAATTTTATAAGTTTTCCCAATTGACCAAATTTTTAAGGTTTATTAGTACAGGGTTTGTCAAGTTTCCTGACAAACCCTGTACTAATAAATCTTTGAAAATTTGGCCATTCAGGCAAACTCATGAATATTGTTTTTTTGATTGGACAAAATCCAGGCACATACTCAGTTTAATTGGATATTGTCCTCAAAATCAAATATCAACCAAATCTGATTTAATATAAAGTTTAATTTAATTTCATGAGTTTTCCCAATTGACCTAATTTTTACAGGTTTATTAGTACAGGGTTTGTCAAGTTTCCTGATAAACCCTGTACTAATAAACCTGTTAAAATTTGGTTATTTGGGTGAAATCATGATTATTATTTTTTTAATTAGACAAAATCCAGGTAGATACTTAGTTTGATTGAATATTACTACCTCAAAATCAAATCTCAACCAAATCTGATTTGATTAAATTTTTAATTAAATTTCATGAGTTTGCCTGATTGACCAAATTCTCACAGGTTTATTAGTACAGGGTTTGTCAAGTTTCCTGACAAACCCTGTACTAATAAACCTGTTAAAATTTGGTTATTTGGGTGAGCTCATAAAATCAAATTAAACTTTATATCAAATCAGATCTGGCTGAGATCCAATTTTGAGGGCGTTACATTCATTTAAATTAAGTATCTACCTGGATTTTGTCTAATTAAAAAACAATAAAAGTTATAAAAACAACTAAAAATTGTTAGTAATGTGATTGTATTCTTCTATTGTGGCAAGAAGTTAATATAGGGCACCTGACTTACTTGGATGCTTATATTGCTACCTTTAGCTCAACTTTAGAATATAGCATAAGTCTGGATCAAACATTTTGTTGCTTTTCTTTAGCTCAATTTGTGTATTGATTTCTAGTATGTACTAAAAACCACTTTTAAATTGATTATTTCTTGGAAGTTTAAAAACAAAGTTATTGTTTTTTAATTGGAAAAATTAAGTTTGATTGCAACTTATAGATTTAATCAATAAAGAATTGTAGAAAAAATATTTTTCAAAAAATAATTATGTATTTTCTTTAATAGAATGAATTAAGGCATGCCAAAAATAAATTTGTTTTACTAATAAAGTATTATATATGAAATCTTGATACTATCCTTTACTAAAAATATTTTTTAATTCTAGTTTTTTATAATGGGGTTGATGATTTAAAATTTAAATTAATAATATTTGTGATTTTTATCTCAATATCTATTCAAAATGTGTATATAGATAGAGCAATTTTTTAATAGATTGATTGTTATAACAAATATGTTTTTGGGTCCATATAAAGATCAATCAATTGAATTTTAGATTGATATCTTTTATGTCTTTTATTATTGAGCAACAATTTGTTGCAGATATGCACATGGAATTGAATCAGTTAACTGTGCCAAATTGGGGCACTCCAGTGATATAATTCTATGCGCCTATCTGCAACAACTTGTCACATACTTACAAAAATCATAAAATATATCTTACTTTCTTACAATTGGTTTTTCTATGGTGATTATACGTGAATGCCAACTAAGTTAAGTGATGAAAAAAAAATTAATATCATTTTAATGACTATCTTACATCTAAAAGTTGAAAAACAGACTATTTTTTTTTGCTATCATATTATGTACAATAAGATAAAGGTAAAAATATCTAGCCTTTTTGTAATTTTTATCTAACCATACATTACCTATAGGAATGTTATACTCATGTATGCTTGCTCTCAATCTAAACTTCTTTTTTAACAGAATTGATTTCTGACTAGATTAATGTTTTATTATTCTTTAGAAAATATTTGTCACATAATTGACCACATTGTAATAAACATGAATTTAAACTTATCAATTATACTTTAATATAAAGATTGATTTTTAGCTTTTAAATAATTATATCAAAAGTAATTAATATATAAGAACTGCATAACTATAATTTTAATCAAATCTCAAAATGGCTAAATTAGTTGAAGACACTTATGAAAAGTACCATAAGGCATTGCTTAACTTGAAAGCTAGTATAGACAAGCTTGAGAGTCTTATGGAAACAATTGAAGAAAAAAAATGAAGACAATGAAGTGTTTGAAACAAACTGAAAAAAGTCATATCATTTTTGACCCAGTCAAGAGGAAAAAGGCTCAATTTCTGCTACTGGACTTTGTGGAAGTTTTCAATGATGACTTGATTGTCAAGGGGAGTGATACAACAGATCTTGTTACAATCATAGGAGGGAAAGAGTTTATTGATCTAATGGGACCAGAAGTGTCCCCAAGTCCTGAATAGAACCTATTGCAGAAGAGGGGGGCACTTATAATGATAAGGAGAATGAAATTGAACAAACCACAAACACCATGGATCCTAGTACAGGCAATGATGAGGAGGACACTAGCAAAAAAGAAGCAAGTGGTTCAACAACAGTGATAACACCCAAAAGGAAGAAGCAAAAAGTGGACAAAAGTAGACACAAGGCGCTGGAACCTAAACCACCTATTGCAAAGAGAATTTTGGATCCTGTTAATATGGGTGACAACCTCAAATCAAAAATGGCAATCTTGAAAATGACCAACTTGTAAAAATTTGAGTTTGTCACTTCAAATGACATTTTTAGTCTGTTCAAAATATTAAGTGCAAACTTATTTAGTTCCCTTTTTCATAATAAATTCTTGATCAACCAACTCAAATTTAAGTGATCAAAAGTGACAAACTCAAACAGGTTCTAATTCTGCTCTTAATCAATCTAGTGCATATTCCTTGATTTTAGTAATCAGGTTAATTTAAACTATTAAAAGTGGCTTTATTGAAACCTGCCAACTCAAAACTTTTCTTAATTGAAAAATTAACAACATTAAAAAAACAATTAACTACATCTTGTTTTCTTAAATTAAAAAAATTAATCTAATAGTTTAAGACAACAAAAATATATTGGCCTGTTTTTTATATTATTAAATGTAGTAAGCTTCCTTATTTTTTTAATTAGTTTATGTTCACTTAATTTCAACTATTTTTTTCTATTTAACAATTTATAGTTCAAATAAATGATATTACTAAGCACAAAGATATTAGTATTTTGTTAGTAATATTCAAGGCGTGGCCATATTGAAATTTATAATTTCAAACTTTGTCTAGGAAAATCTATTTCCTGAAAACCTTTGTGCTTAATTTCAACCAAAAATTAATTGTAAACTCAATTAGGATCTATTATACTTGATATCTTAAAAGTGACAAACTTAATTTTTAGTCTCAGTTTTGCTGCAACTAATTTTGATACTAAAATTCACGAGGATATCATATGTATTTTAATTTTGTAAGCTTAGTAGATATTATTGATATAGGGCTTCTCTACAAGCTTGTATTTTTTTTAAAAAAATGAATATGTAAAATTTTGAGTTGTGAGGTCTTATGTATCTGTAGTAAAATCTATTATTTTTTGGCCTTGCGCTTAATTTAGATGAACTGCATTATAGTAAAACATATTATATTTTTCCACAACCAATTCAACAAGTGGCCATGTCAAATTTTTTATTTGAAAATGTTTGGAAAACTTATGGACTGACATGGTGTTTTCATTTTTTTTTCTTTTGATAAAGATTAACAATATTTCTCAGTTTATAATAAAACTTATTCTTTTTCTTACTGTTTTTAAATAAAATGACTAGATAAAATTGTTCTAAAACACATTCTTTGACCCCTAGAGATTTGAAAGCTTGGAAGAGAGCAATAGAAACACCTTTAAATACTGCAAATGATAAAAAAAATAAACAAAAAACCCCTAAAAAAACTAAAACAAAGACCCCTTCCCCTTTATCTTTTAACTACTCTCCCCCCTCCCCTCTTTACGCTCTATATCAAAATGCAGTCCTTACTCCCAATGAAATAATTGGAGATAGCAACGACTCTGATGCAAGTTTTATCTTGACTCAGAACAGCTTTGTAGAGTCTCAGAGGGATGAAGTTAGTTCTGAAGCAGAAGTTTTGAGTGATTCATTGTTCAAAGATCTGAATGAGTATACTAACCTTACTGACTCTTCTACACAAACTCTATCAATATCTTCAACAAAATTTACAAAACAGAAAAAAACAACAACTTAGGAAATTAGAAAAAGTACAAAGAATGCGTCTCTTTGTAAATCCTATATGGTATACCTTGACAGCGCCAAACTTGGCTAAATTTGGTGATGAATTTAAGCCTCCAGCAATTCTCCCCCCTTCTTTTTCAATTATGTCTTGTAAATTCTCTACTGCCTGGTACCATGAAGTATACATATTTCAATGTGAAGATGTTATGAAAGACAGACCAGTGCATTATTTTTGTTGTGAAACCAATCACTGCAAGGCCAGAATCAAGACAAAGGGTTTTGAAGAAGTGGTTGGACCAGTCAAAGGTAAACATATCAATTGTAAAGAACCAACAGATGTTCTTAATAGACTCCTTAAATGGTTTTTGATGCAGACTACCACAGTTAAGTCCGCAATACCAAACCAAGAAGTAGTGAGCAATGCGCTCCTTTGCCTTTCTACTAAACAGGTTATCTGCACAAGTGAAATCCCCGTTCTTCAAAAATTTGTTGCAGACTACAAACATGTAAATTTGGATATTGACCCAAGTGCCAAGTTCATTGAAGACCTGGTACTTAAGGAAGAGCAACAGGTTACCCAATATAACACAACAAATTTCCTTTTACTTGATTCTGGCGTTGGAACTAAAAACTGCATAATTTGCTGGGCAACCCAAGATAATTTGGAACAGCTTCTAGACTGCAAACAGTGGCTTGAAGATGCTACCTTCTCTTCCTGTCCAAAGTTATTCCAACAACTTTGGGTCATTCATGGTCAGTTTGGTGATAAAGTTCTCCCCATGGTATACTGCCTGATGTCTGAAGCAACCCAACAACACTACCAGTTAATATTGTAAAAACTCAAAGAGAGACTCACTATTATTCAGGCGGGTTGAGTACCTAGGTCTTCAAGAAAGGACAGTGGTAATCTGTCAATAAGTAGCATCTCACAGCAAAGTCTTTCACAACAAGATGAATTTTACACCTATAAATTCAGGTTAATAGTTGACTTTGAGAAGGCACAGGCAAATGCCTCTATTGCTGTATTCCATTTAAAGCCTCAAGGTTGATTTTTTCCTTTCTGGCAAGCCTTGACAAGAAGATTGCAGCAGGATAAGAAATTAGCTGCTTTTGTACGTTCTGATTTTACATTTGAAGCAGAGCACAAGATGAAGTGCTTCTCTGTGTTAGCTCTTATCAAACCTTGGTTTGTAAGCAATGCCCTTAAAATTTTCTAGCCACTCCATACATGCAGGAACATTGCAAAATCTTTTCTGACTTCATAAATTATTTTCAAAGGCAGTGTTCTGGTGAAGTCATTAATAGTAGAAGGGGCCTGCCCATCAAAAAGATTGAATGGAACCAGTGGGATGCTATTAAGAACAACTTTTTTGAACCACTTCATCTATAGAGTCTCAGAATAAAAAGTTTGCGGATCTAGTTCAGGAAGTCATCCCCAATTCAATAAAATAGTCAACAAAATCAAGGTAGAGCAACATACATGTGAGGTGGAGTATGCAAAGTATTGTCTTGGTCAATCCGGAATCAAGAAGAATGTAAAAGCTGCAGCAAAATATGTACTCCTCTGTGATCAAGCCAAACATCCTTACAAAGGACCTGAAGAAACACAGGATCAATTAGATGCTCTTGCAAATCTTCTTTATATAAGATAAATTTCTTATTTGGTATTTTTTTTCTTTTCTATGTTAGTTTTTTTGTTGTTAAATTACATTAATTTCTTATAAATTAAAAATCACATCCGGTCTATGACAACCATTCAAAAGGCTCCCGCTGGATGTGGTACAAATCTCCTGCCAGAGGTCCTATCAACCTCCCACTAAATAAATTTATTTAAAAATAATTTCATCTCAGATAATAAGCATTATGCCCATTATTAATGCATTTTAGTATAAAAAAACCACACCTGATCTATGATGACTATTTAAAAATGCTCCTGCTGGGAGCGGTGTAAACCTCCTGCCAGAGGTCCTATAAACCTCCCGCTATTTAAAAACTTTAAAAAATTATCATAAACAATAATTATTATGGCTGTTCTTTATGCAAATATAAAATAAATAAAACCACATCCGGTCTATGACAACCACTTAAAAAAGCTCCTGCTGGATGCGGTACAAACCTCCTGCTGGAGGTTACAAAAACCTACTGCTAATTAGATAATATAAAAAAATAATCTTAAACAATAATTATTATGGCTTTTCTTTATGCAAATAAAAAAATAAAATCACATCCGGTCTATGATGACCATTTAAAAAAGCTCCCACTGGATACGGTGTAAACCTCCTGCCAGAGGTCCCATAAACCTCCCACAATTAAATTTATTCAAAAAAAATATCTTAAATAATAAGCATTATGCCTGTTCCTTATGCAAATAAAAAAAAAATAATAAATCCACATTCAGTCTATTTTGACCATTTAAAAAGCTCCCACTGGGTGCAGTGTAAACCTCCCGCTGGAGTTCCTATATATCTCCTACAGAGGGATCAGGCATCCATGGATGTTTGTAGCAAAAATTGTTTAATACTATCAACCCAAAATTCGTCATTTTGGAAAAATAAATTCAACAATAATCAACCAAAAAACGCGGTTTTAAATTGATTCCTATTATAAAAAACTTGATGATAAATTTAAACTTGATCTGGCAACCTATAAATACACATCATTTTGAAAGACAAATTTAAAACCTTTTTTAATCACAAAAAGAAAAATTATGAACAACTACTTAAAACTCTCATTGATTGTTATCTTAAGTTTGAGTCTGGAATGTGAGCCTTGGCTAGAGATCTTTAGGAAGCTCAAGAGTACATAAAGGACAACACCAATCAAGATACTCCTATATACAAGGAGTATATGGACCTTACGGTGGAAGAACATAAAATCATCATCAAACCTGGGCAAAAACTCTTGGGCACCTCCCTTATTGACCTTACTGGTTCCAATGACAGTTGGACATCAGTTCCTACTGGCAACTTGTCTAAGTGCCCCTTCCCAAGTGACTCCCCAGGCGCTGATCCTCACAACAAGAAAAAACAGGAAGTTACTCCCTCCATTCACAAGGTCCAGGGAGAAGCTATGGATCAAGACCAGGAGTCCAAAAACCCTTTGGATGATAAAAGACCTGAGACAAATACTGAGACCTCCCTTGTGGTATCTGGCAGGGCCCCTCACCAAGATTCAGAAAATTTTCAGCAGATGGTCCTTAACTCTGGAATTAAAAAGAAGTTGCAAGGTGGTCGCAAGATCACTGTAAATGACTTTGATTCTAGTCAGGCTGTGCTTAACCTGGCCATGGAAACTGCATCCACTGACAGGCCCTCTTTGGTTCACAATAATCTGTTCCAAGTTGACCCTGAAAAATTACATAAGGCATTTTGACAGTTTCCATACATTTTGTGTAAATTATTTAAAGAAACTGAGAAAAAGGATTTGCAGACATGCTTATAGCAATTTCCTTTCCCAACAAACCAGATCTCTAGACGGTTAGGCTATAAGCCAGTAGTGGAAGAGGAGTGTTCTATTGCTGTGCACTATGAAAAAGCACCCTGTACCCCTACAAAATTTCCCCCAAATATGAATTTGATGATTGACTTCCTGATGGATGCAAGCAACAGGTATGCAGAATACCATGATGCCAATAAGCTGAAAGAGTCCCAGCCCAAAATATTATACCAAGCTGCACTTTCCTAATGCAATGACCAATATCAAAAATTATTGGGGAACTTAATGGTTGATGGAGATGCGTTTAAAAACGCAAAACTCTTAATGTATGAGTGCATTGCTGCCTGGTCACATCAGGAACTCATCAAACCTGCTGTGGAATACCACAAATTGAACAAAGAAGATATTAGAACCAAATTACAATGGTACTATAAGGATTTCATCACAAGTGATCCTAATAATTGAAACTTCCGCCTTTATTACTTGGCTATGCTTGGGTCAACAATTCTGATCCATATTGGGTTAGGCATGACATCTAAGGCGGCTTTCAAGATAATTGAAAATGTGCAAAAAGAAATTGGAGGGTCTTTATCTAAGAGTAACCAAGATATTTATGACTCCAAAACAAATATTTTATGGAATGCAGTTTTAGTTGCTGGGGTTTACACTCCATTTTTTGCAACAGAACAATTTCTCAAGTGTGATGCTTTGTTGAGTCTTCCTGTAGCAAGCTCAATGTCACATTTTAACAAAGATCAAATGATTCCTTTTGCAGTATCTGCTGCAATTACCTGCCACTATGCTAAGCATATCCGGGCACAGGAAAAATAAATTCTATGTTTCAAATAAATACCTTGTTTTCATTTTTCTTTTTTATAGTCTTAATTTTATGTCTTGAATTTTTTTTTATATTTAAATTTTTGAATATAAATAAAAAAAGGAAGTAGTTTACATATTGAATTCAGTAATATTTAGTCAACACTTATATTTATAATTGTAATTTTTTTCATATTTGGTTGGTTTTCAGTTTCACTTAGGGCATATTCAAATCAAGGCAAGCTTTTATAATTATATATTGAATTACTTTTATAAAGAAATAAAACAAGTAAATTTTCATATTTTTAAAAATGGTAATATAATTTTATTGGTTTGTGTCTAAACAGATGTTGCGGCAACCAAAATAATTTATGCAAATGGTTTGATCCTGCCACCCTACTATGAATTTGCTACAATTTTTTTTATAGTGTACCCAATTTCTACAAAATTTCTGTTTACAAGCAAATAATTTCAGGTTTTATAAAGATTTACAACCAGTATTAGTTAATAAAGTTAATACCAAAATTATATTTATTTTCAAAAAGATATAAATTCAGACTAGCGGGTTGTTTAACTACCAATGAATACATAAGCTATCTTAAGTTTCAAGCTATACATGAAAGTAGTTGAATATTTTTTTTTGCATGTACAACAAAGGGGTTTAGATTACATATGTTGTTCTTAAGGTAAACTAAAGTTGATTCTGATTACACTATTTTTCTAGATTAGTAATCTTATTTTATTATAAAATAAAGAGTTTTTGTTCAACAATATTTAATTATAATATAATTTTTTAATCATGATAAAGTATGACAAAACAGTTTGTTTAAAACATAGTAGCTAAAAAAGATTTTTTGAGAATTTCCTTAAAAATTATGACAAGAGTGTAGAAAAGAGTGATAAAGTAAAACCGGCATATATCTACTATAATTTATGCAAAGACATAGTCTTAAAATTACAATAAAATTTCTAAAAAGACACTGGTCTTGTCTAACTGTGTTTATAAAACTTAATATACTAGGCTAAAAATGTGTAAGGAATTTCTATAAAATTAGGCCTTATCTCCTTTTGTTATTAACTAAGATACATTTTTTATTTAAGAAATGAACGCCGGCCACTTTTTTGTATATGAATACTATTTTGAATTGCCCAGATAGATAACTTAGATTTTATTTTGCGCTTAATTGTTTTGAGTTGATCATTGTTAAAGGTGTCACTTCAAACGGTCTATTTTCAATTTCAACACAGTATTAGTGTTCTGAGTTGGCTTATTTTTGAATTAAAAAATTAATTTTGGCCACTTTTGTGATTGACATTTCAAGTTTAAAGAGTCACCTGTTAATACAATTGGCGGGCAAAACAATGTACAAAGCTAAGAACCTTTTGCTAGTAGATTGGCCACAGAAATTACTGGTAAGTTTTTTTTCTTAGATTGCTACTGATTTTTTTTTAGCAAATGAACTTAAATGCTTAAAAAAGGGACAGAAGTTTGTATGGCTGGAGGACAAAGCGCAACCAGCTACCTACCCCGTGTACCCATCTGCTCTTTTCAATAAAACTGCTATGGAGTCCATGAAAAAGCAATCCTCTCAAACAAAGTGGTAAAGTTTGGTGAATAACTGCTAAACCCAAAATTTGAGGTATCTTCTTGGCACCAAGATGAAAAAGAAAATGGGAAAAAAAATTCCTCCCTAACAAAGCTATACCCCTGGTGGAAATATTATTGACTTCACTCTAAAGATCACTCTAAAAACCCATTTGAAAGTACAGTAAATTGGGTGGATTCTTTCAATAACGCCCAGATACTTGTCCATAATAATTATGCTCTCAGTTTTATCTTCCATGAATATAGCTGTTTGACTATACTCCATGGGATAACTGGACCAAATGATACTAATGCCAGACTTCTTATCTATGAAATTTCATGTGTTTGGTCTAAGCCTTATGAGACCTTGAACCAAGAAAGGATTTTTGATACTCGGTATAGCAATGAAGCAGCAATCAAGAGATCTGTACAACTCTTTTCTTTCAACTTAAGTCCAGCTTCAAAATGGGAAATTCTATTTGCTTGTAGTCATGGGGATTGCCATGATCCAAAAAATAGGAAATACTTGGGACTGGACTGAAATTGCTTACAGACTGGATTCTATATGTATGTTACTAGATGGGGTCCAGGTCTTCACTGATAGTGTTATTGAAGAAATTGGTAGTGTTGAAAACCTGATGTTGAATGCCATTGTACTGGCTGGGATCTACACACTTAGAAAATTCCCTGAGGCAATCTTTTGTCATGATGTCTTTGCTGTACTTCCAGTTTTGCCTCAAATGGCTTTGAATGATGAGCATGATCTGGCTCCATATTTTTTACTAGAAAGGCTTAAAAATCATTACATCAGTGAGCTTTTGGCTTTTTCTCTCAGAAAATAAACAAATAAAGTATTTTCATATTATAAGCTTTTTTATCTTATTTTATAATTTTTTTGGTTAATTAAATTATTACTTTTAAAAAAAGTTACTTTAAAATTAAAATATAATTCAAATTTAAAAAACTTAAGTTTTTTATTCATAATCTCCATCCATATATCCAAAATAAACTTGACTTAATCCTTTGGTTAGTCTATTAGAAAGCTTGGTGAGCCGGTTTATGTGAATATTTTTTCATCTCTCATATGGGTTGTCACGGGATACAAAATCAACACAATATCCCTTTACAATATTACTCATGTAATAGACAACCATCTCTGTCTCTGTGAATGGTCTTTGGCGGGTCTTATGATTATTATCATGATCTGGTTCTAAGCAGACATAATCTCCAAGAGAGAATCCCAGGCTTTCATGCCTCCACTTGGTTCTATCAGCCATCTTTTTGGCTGTTTTATGGATGTTTACAACAGCCTTGGATCATTTTTAAGCTTTTATTGATTCAATATTGGGGGGCTCATTATTGTTTATGGAGACAACAGGCTCTTTGTTTGTAATTTCTCCTAGGGCTATCTTAGATTCACCTTCACAGATTGGTTCATCAACTCCATCTAATTCTTCAGGGGAGCCATCATAGTTCTTTGATTCTTGATTGTTTTGTTGAGCCTTTTAACCTGTCCTTAAATTCAGGGACAGCAAGCACAACCTCTAATGTTTTTTATGCTGAATTCCTCACATAGACTTGCAATTTGGGTGTTGAAAAACTCCTTTTTATTGTTAGTATGAAAAATGAATGGAGCCCCAAAAGTTTTATAATTTTTCAAAAAAGTGGCAAAAGTGTCTTTGCCAACTTTTATTTTAAAGCAACAGTGAAAGCAAATTTGGAAAAAGAGCTTACCATCACAGACATCCAATTGTACCCTTTATTATAGATATGGTAACAACAAAAATCTACTAAATCAGCTAGGTATCTCTCCCTAGGTCTTTCAGCTATAATAAGAGTGATGGGAGGCCAAGTTACCATATTAGCTTTCTCCATACAGTGCTCACATAATTTGATCCTCTCAACTATTTTTTTTTGTTTATAACATAGGTTTCTCTTCTAATAAGGTCACATAGAGGATTTTGCCGCAAATGTCCTACTTTATCATGCATATAATCAATATATCAATTTCTATGCTCAACTCCTTCCACAGTAAAGAAACTTAAAGAAATATTTTATGACATTTTATACTTTAGAACTTTATTTCAAGGGTCTACTGCAAACTTTCTAGCTCTTTTTTCAAAGGCTGTTCTAAGAACTCTATTGGTGACCCTAGCAGGGACTTTTTATATAAGTGGAAATTTAAGACTTTGGTGTTCCTTGTAATTAATTTCAATGATATTTAATATTTCTATAGTATAAATTGTTTTATTTCAATGGTTTTTAATTTATAGGTATTTTATTTTGAAGTAACAAAACAAACTCTCTGAATTTTTTTTCCAAATTTTTATTATATTTTGAGCAATATAATTGGCTGGTAATTTAGTTGAA